>SJYV01047665.1:0-11611 GCA_006410875.1 Neotragus pygmaeus | reverse complement strand
AATGAGAAAAAAAAAAAAGCTAAAACAAAAAACATACACCCCTATGTTCAAAGCAACATTACATGAAATTGTGAAGCTATGGAAAAAACCTGAGTACCCATCAACAGATAAATGGATAAGGAAGAAGTTGTGTATTTATACAATGGAATAATACTGTAATCTAGTGAATAAAACAACAACAAAAGACAGACTCACAGAGAACAAAATAATGCTTATCAGTGGAGTACCAGTGGTTACCACAATATAGAAGTGGGGGAGTATGAGTCACAAGCTATTGTGTGTAAGATGGGCTTAAGGATATATTGTGCAGCATGGGGAATATACCTAATATTTTGTTGTAATTGCAAATGAGAAGCAATCTTTAAAATTGAATATTTTTTTTTATTTTAAAGTACATACAATTAAAATAAGGGGATAAGAAAACCAAAGGTATAGCCCTTGATCTGTAGCTCTGAAAGAAAACTTAACTGAAGCCAGATATAGTGGGAAGAGAGCAAACATGTCCTCCATATTTTATCAGAGCAGAGAACATCTCTGCAGAATTCCCAATATGGCAAATAAAGACAGAAGGACCAAGTTTCTAACAACAAAGAAAAATAACTCATGGAACAAAATGGAATTCCTCATAATTATCTCATTATATAAAATAACATTGAGAATGAGAATTCTGCAAAAAGGAGCTCAAAGATGAGATGAACAGACTACATAAGATTTAAATGTCTATAAAAAACTTGATCACACAAATCAAGAATCATAATTCCACCACTATATAACAATACACACAATTTAGGAACAGTAGAAAGAAAACTGATTAAAAATCAAATAATTGATATTTAGGAAACAATGAGGTTTATATAGTGAATGCTGACTTTTTTAACTCAAGAAATTAAAATGATTAAAGTAAAACAAATATGGAAGCAAGACTATACTTGCAAGGGAATTTTACATAAAGATCAATAATGTTTGTGCAGTAGTGAAAAAGAGAAAGTGTTAGTGGCTCAGTGGTGTCCAACTCTTTGCAACCCCATGGACTGTAGCCCACCAGGCTCCCCTGTCTATGGAATTCTCCAGGCAAGAATACTAGAGTGGGTTGTCATTCCCTTCTCCAGGGGATCTTCCCAACCCAGGGATAGAACCCAGGTCTCCTGTACTGCAGACAGATTCTTTATCATTTGAACCATCAGGGAAGCCCAGATGCCCACAATACAAGAGAACATGCCTTTTAGCAAATCTGCAATATAAAATAGTCCCCTCCGTGAAGAAGTAAATCGGTACATTAAAGAATACACTGTGTTTCAAACAAATTTAATACAGAATAGTCAAAGCCAAAGCATGGCCCAGTCAACTGACTGACTCTACAGTCCTGTATTCACCCTTAAATAATTTCTTATTAAAACTCATGCTGGCAGCAAATATTTCCAACTTTCAATGCAAGAGGTAGTAAAGCAATGTCTACAATGTTCTAGGGTAACAAAAGTGAAACCTGAGAATTCTATAACCAATAACAATATTATTTATGTAAAAAGGCAGTAGGCAGATACTATTCTTAAATGGGAAAACACTGAGATAATGCCTTGCTCAGAAGCCCTTGTTGAGAAAGCAAAAATGAAACAGACAATAAAAGGTAGACCATTAATACATCCAATTAGGAGATAAATGAAAATTAACAGCGAAGAACTGAAAACCTATGGGAAAAGTACTGGTGAGGGAAATGAATCCAGTTACGCACAGATCACTCCATGGATCTGAGGTTACGGAATGAAAGATGAGAAAGGTAAAAACGAGCTGTTATATGCTTGTTAACATATGCAGATATATGTTAATATGCCTTGCTAAAACAAGTGGGAATAGATCATCTTTTAATAGAACATTGATAGAGTTAAAATGGAAGTAGATATTGGATTGGCCAAAAAGTTTGTTCACGTTTTCCGTAACAGCTCACGCAAAATCCCAAACACGCTTATTGGCCAACCCAACAGTTTGGAAAAAATGACTCAACCTTAAAAAGGGTACACTTTCTTTTGCTTTCTCTCCTGTCTTCTTCTCCTTTGCCTTTTCCTCCTTCCGTGACCTCCTCCCGGCTCCCTCTGCCCCCTCTCTTTAACCTTACAGGCATATTTTAACTGGTACTACACTGTAGTATAGAATTGTTAAGGCAAGCACACTGACTGCCCACCGTGGACAGGCACCATAGTTGCCATTTGCATGACTTGCTTTACAACAGGTAGTCCTGGTAAGGAATACGGAACTAATAAGCCTCCACCAACCAGAAGAGTTCAAGAAAGGTCAAAAGGAGACACCACATGTCCAACCACCTCACAGAATCCTCCTCTCTGGTGCCCATCTTGGCTGAACAAGGCCTGCACCACCAGGAAGGACTCTGAGTCAGAATGCTTGGCTAAAGAGAACCCAGAGACTAATCCTGTCACCGTAAAACCACTGCAAGCCACATGGCAGAGCTATTCTCCTGGATTACCCTCCTGCTCTCCACCCAGGAGCCCTTTCCCAATAACGCCTTTTGCTTTGTCAGCTCGTGTGTCTCCTCGGACAATTCATTTCAAGTGTTAGACAAGAGCCCAATTTCAGGCCCTGGAAGGGGGTGCCCCCTTCCTGCAACAGAATCATCTATTGAACCCTAAAATTTTTCTTCAGTTTCATATCAGTGTATTTTTCTTCTTTGAAACTCAAATGAAACTAACGTTGAGTTTTTAACTTAAAAAACTACTTATCTAGGCTTCCCATGTTATAAAAATATTTCCATGTTTCATCCATCTATCCATCCACCCATGCACCCAGATGTTTGGCTGTATTTCTGGCACAGAGAGGAAACTGGTGAATTGAAAGATGGGCTGGTGGTCAGTTCATGTTAAAAATGATTATTTTAGAGTGGTAGAATTTAATTTTTCATCTTTGATTTTCAGTATTGGTTGTATTCTTTAGGCATATATAATTATGGCCAAAAACAAACTTTTTTTTCCTTTAAAAACTGGAAGCAAATATGTCAGCTAATTTTCAGTAGCTGACTCCTAATGGGAGATCAGTGACAGGTTTGACTTGGATAATGTGGTGCTTAATCCCTATGTGTTTACAGCTTAGCCACTCATCCTTTGATATTTCCTCTTCTAAGGAAGAGATCATTTTAAATTTTACAAAACCATTGTAAAAACTGTAAGTCTGAATTTAACTGTGCAATTTAGCTGCCAGTATCTGCATTCTGGTCATTCCTTAGACTCTACTGCAAAATCCCCAGACACAGATTCTAAAATGATATTAACAAGAAGATGTCATAAAGTACCTCCACTGGGAAAGATTTAACTTAAGGAGATTGATGTTTTCCAAAAGCCCTTTTTCATGATTCAAGAACCATTTTTCACCTACAAAACATCAAAGCAAATTTCATTCCTTTTCAAAAACTTCCTGATAAAAACTCAAACATTTCATTCACCACAACAAGCCTAACAGAGCATTAATATTTTAAGAAATTAATCAATCTTAGAGAATAATCTTCTATTTTACATCTAAAAAGATTAAGTCAGGTTATGGACTTTTTATTTACTGGGAAAATACATCAAACATTGGGTTAGCCTTTGAACAGTCAATGTTCAAAATTTAACAGACAATTCACAGGATGCTAATATCACCTCAGAAAAAGCTTTTTAATGTTATATGTGTAATAATTGTTACATTTTATTAAATTTTGCTAGCATTGATCATGGAAAGAGTAATAACTATTAGGGTGAAATAAATTTCAGCAAAACAAACGAAAGCATTTTAACATTATTTTGTTCCTCAGAATTTTCCTTTTCCCTGTTGATTTCAAAACTGTGAGTCTATAAACCACAAAATAAAGCATATTTAGTAGAATTATGTAAAACATGGTAGAAAAAATGTTTTGAGTCAGAAAGAAGAGATCCTTTAAAAATAAAAATGGCATCTTTGGCAGCTAATTTCTTGGATTCATGCAAAACAGTAGCCATTATGTTGTTTCTATGACTTTTTACTCTTAAGAGTTATACCTGACTTTCTACCTATCTTTCTAATTAGTACTTCTTAAGAGCAAAAATTAGCATTTTCCATCCATTTTTTTTAGATGAAAGTATTTATTGTTGTTAATGGGAATAATAACATGTCCTTTGTTCATATAGTAGTTACTAAAGCGCAAGATAAAGTCAAGAGACCCTGGGGAGTGAATATCTAGCCTGGAAGATTTATGCTTTTCCTTTTACCTCTCTTTATTGCTTTTTAAAAAAAAATTTTTTTTAATAGTTATCACTGTGCTGTTTTATGTTTTAATTGCCCTAGTCCTTTTTAATGTATAAATGTTTTTCAATTCTATTCAAAACCATTTAATTTTACAATAGAGTTAATAAATTTTAGCTCTTTCATTTTTAAAAACTATTTTATTTTGAGATCTTTTTTGGACTTAATTTCTCAGTAATATGATTCAAGTTCTTAAATTTTTACTTTGTTAATACCTCTTTTCTTATCTTCTTTCTTCTCTTTTGCAAATGTCATCCTCTACTGGTTCCTGTTGAACTTGTCTTTTATATTTCAGTTATGCCTCTTGATTTCATATGCTTTAAAAGTGGCCAATTTGGAACAGGATTGCAAGCCTACAACTAGACAAAATATACACCACCAACAGGAAATTCAAACTTTCTTCTACAAGGATTCGAACTTTCTTCTAAAAGCATCTATCTAAAATTAGCTCATCAAAATGTTATATCCCTGGGTACTGGGAAGAACGATAGAGCAAACATCCCCAGGGCAGTAACTGCTGTTCACATATAAATGGTAAATTTGACCTTTCAGATGGCACTGCCTCTGACATTCTACATAATCAAGTCGCCATATAAGAAGCTGTACATTCTGAAGTTCATGGTTTCAGATAAACTTCGAACAAACGTGCTACAACACTAAGGTGGAATGATGGCAGATTAATATATACAACTTCACCCGACCTTCCTGAGAAGTAGGGTGATGACTAATTCCTATGAGAAAATGACATAAGAGGCTCTTGTATTTCTATCATAGGATGGACATAAAGATCATATTTCTAACTTGCACCACTCTGTTCACAACTTGTCACAGCAAGGGAGAGAGACTCTCAGATCATGTGTCTATTTAGCCTTTCCTTTTCTGTTGACTTCTCAGAACTGACAGCAAGTTTAGATCCATTTTTATGCTAGTATTTACCTTGACTTATTTTTGTTCCATAGGCATGGCTCAGATAGTAAAGAGTCTGCCTGCAATGCTGGGGAACCAGGCTCAATCCCTGGGTCGGGAAGATCCACTGGAGAAGGAAATGGCAATCCACTCCAATATTCTTGTTTGGAGAATTCCAAGGACAGAGGCACCTGGCAGACTACAGTCCATGCGGTCGCAAAGAGTCAGACACAACTGAGTGACTAACACTTTTGTTACAATTATCTGTTCAAATTCTATACATCCCTGAAAGCTGTTTCAAACAGATTTTGGAATATAGTATGGTTAAAAAAGCAAGGACACACAGACCCATGAAATCATCACCAAACAGCCCTTTAAATTGGTTGAAGCATCTTTTCCACTTTGCTTATCAAGATAACAGACGTAGAGAGGTGAAACCACTTACATAAAAGTCAGGGTATAAGTAACAGATCTAGGACGCTAAAATTAGGACCCTGATTCCTATTTAATGAATGAGCTATTTCAGTAGCTCATCTGGCTATGCTACAATTTTAATTTCCTTAAAAAAACAGTTTACCAAATCAAAGAAATATATCGCTGCTTGCTGTTACAACCAATCTGAATAGGCAGTATTTGCCAAAGGAGGTAATGGTGGAATGAGAAATGGGGACAATGAAGTAAATCCAGTTGAGTTCAGGAATTAAAGTTGTTGTTACTGTTTGTTTCCTTCAATTATTCCTTCCTTTATTAAGAACAAAAAAGAAAGTGAGGCAAATTGGTGCATTATGTGTTGTGTTAGTTGCTCAGTCATGTCTGACTCTTTGCGACCCCAGGGACTACAGCCTACCAGGATCCTCTGTCCGTGGAATTTTCTAGGCAAACATACTGGAGCAGGTTGCCATTTCCTTCTCCAATTGCTGCATATGCCCCCCCGAACTACATTTCTGCATCTGGTGTGGTAAACAGATGAGCTACAAGGAGAGACGGGATCAGGAATGGAGCAGGCTGCTTGTTCTGACAAGAAATTATCACGACAGAGCTGATGTCACTTTCTCTGTTTTGAGGGGATTGGGGGAAATGCACCTGATAATACATGAAGGTTCTGAAAACCAGGTTTACTGCAGCATCTACGGACTGACAGACTGACAGACTGAATGACATCCTGGTAACAGTCTGCAGAGACCCTGGCACCCCTTTA
Source organism: Neotragus pygmaeus (assembly GCA_006410875.1). NCBI lineage: Eukaryota > Metazoa > Chordata > Mammalia > Artiodactyla > Bovidae > Neotragus > Neotragus pygmaeus. The sequence continues at coordinate 5,247 of SJYV01047665.1, read as the reverse complement.
CCTATCATAGTTCATAGTTCAGGTTGGCATTTCTCTGTATAAATGAATTTTCTGACTATTTCTAGTTCCCTCTGATCTTTTTTTTTTTTTTTTTCCACATACAAGTGAAAATGTAAGTTTTGAAAATTCAAAATCCAGAACGAAACCAAGGACTGTCAGAATGGCCGTGGAGGTTAACATGGATGGGAGATCCAACAGGTCAGCTTGAGATACTGTTTGGTACTTGCTACTACAAACAGCTATTAAACCTGGTTAAATCCTCAGACGGCAGCATCCTCCTTCAAGAGCATAAGTGGGAATCCTGGTGCAAGAGTGGCTCTAAATGAAAAATCCACTCAGACGAAGCTGGGCCTTCAGAAGCCATGCAACACACTCCAGGTCACCGAAGCAATTTTTCCAATGAGAAAGAGTATAATCCTGCTGTGGAAGGCTATCTCTAAGGTCATATTTATTTCCTGAGCTAGGACCAAAAGCGATCCTTGAATGATATGACTCAGTTTTTAGCCTATTTCAGGTCTTTAAGAAGAGCAAATGAAACTTTTTGTTGTTGCCCTTCTTTCTTTAAAGGAATACACTTCAAAGAAATTCTGGCACTTATCTACTTTACATTGTACAAATTACAGATTAATTTTACCATATTATTTCTTAAAATATTCTAATAGATGCACAAATAGCACACACATGCTATATATAAAGTATTATATATATAATATATATATTATACTATATATAAAGTATAAAATATATAAAAGTTAACTTAAGGCAAAAATACATCAACTATTACTGACTTCTACAACCTTTGGTGCTTATAGTTTGAATTATTAGCATCTTTATTCATCCTTATCCTCTCATACATCTCATGGTGCATCACATAACAAAAAGAGTGGTCTTAAGAATCAAGATTGTTAGTTAATTCCTACACCCCAGGAAAGCTTCATAGCCAGCAAGTTAGTCACAAAACAAAGCTCTTTTTGGTTTTCATCTCATTCCTGTTTTCTGGTGTGTGTGATTCTAGGAAGTCATGCATTTACTTCCTGTTCAAGGGTCTGAGCAGGAAAAAGCTGGTGAGGTAGCAGAGTCAGTGGTTGGACTGAGGAGTGCAGAGCTGCAGAGGGGAAAGCCAAACAGTGTTTCAAGGTCTCTAAATGAGGGTCCTCACAAAGAAGCTTCCTTATTCTGAGACACATGGACTTTGAACATCCTGAGTTCACAACCAAATGAAAACAAACATTTAAGTTATACACAGCAAATCTGTGTGTTCACTCACTCCATACATCCTCTTTCACAGACATTTTACTCTTGAAATAAGGTCGATGGAGATAAGGAAAGAGATTATGCATTGTTGATTGTTATTCTTTAAAAGAGACTGAGACAACAAAAGAGATACAGACATATAGAATGGACTTTTGGCCTCTGAGGGAGAGGGAGAGGGTGGGAGGATTTGGGAGAATGGCATTGAAGCATATATACTATCATGTAAGAAACGAGGTGCCGGTCTATGTTTGATGCAGGATGCAGGATGCTTGGGGTTGGTGCACGGGGATGATCCAGAGAGACGTTGTGGGGTGGGAGGTGGGAGGGGGATTCAGGATTGGGAGCTCGTGTACACCTGTGGTGGATTCATGTCGATGTATGGCAAAGTCAATCGAGTATGGTAAAGTAAAATAAAGTAAAAAAAAAAAAAAGTTTTAATAAGTCTAAATGAAACTGAAGGACAGGTTAATTAAACTGTAAAATGTTAAAAAATAATAATAATAAAATAAAAGAGACTGAGAAAAATAATTCTTCCCCAGGAGGCTAAACAGCTATCAGCACCTACAGCAAGTGACTCCTAAGAATTGCCAAGGACCCGATGTGTGAATGTAACCTGGAATGTCCAGTTAAAGATGCAGAAGTAAGGCTCTGCTTTCTGAAACTAACCAACAAGAACACAAATACAGGGAAGAAAAACGTGTCTTGGTGAAGCTAGAAAATGGCCACAGTCCTGAACCACAATCTAGGAAGATGAGCAGCGAATTGGAGAAGTAAAAACTGGTCCAGGTCCAAGGAACAAACAGAGAGAGTTCCTGCCCCTGCAACTCTCAGGCAGCACAGAGGCCACAGGCCAGCCCGGCATCCCGCATCTGGAGAGGAGACAGAGGTGGGTGGGCACACAGGACGGAACTCCCTGAGCCCTCATCACAGGGCAGAAGCCCAGACGGGAAGACACTCATCTGTGCCAGCTCCAGCTCAAGGAAGGCCTTCGACTGGTCACACGGAGGAGAAAAGTCACCTCTGCACCTGTGTTTCGGTGCATTAGCGAAAAGCAAGGTGAGATGCCCAGGACGGGCAATGTGTAAAAACTCACTGGGAGCCTGCCCACAGTGCCACTAGCCAAGAGCAGCGGGCTCTCCCTGCAGGGTTGGGGCTGGAGAGGTGCAGCCCCCGCAGGAGGGAGCTAATAATATTCCACCAGCCCACCTCCCGCACCACAATAACTACAAAATTGCTGGGCCGGAGAAAAGAAACAACCTCCACCAAATGATGAGAAATATTTGGGAAGAAAATTGATCTCAATCAAAATCAAATTTTATAAATGCCATAAGAAAAACAGAGAAAAAGATGTGAAAAACTAAAGGCAGATGAAGAAGCTATGGCAGGAAACTTATGCTGTAAAATAGACAAAAAAACTATAAAAGACTCCTTGAAATCCAAGAAATTGCAGAAGTTTATGACCTCTCTAATACATGGGAGAGAAGAAAAAAAAGAACAGGAGACAAAATTTGAGCTGGAAGAGCCAAAGTAAAAAGAAAAAAAATGGTAATAGGATTATATCTCATGCTACGTGGGGTGTAATTTGGTTTCTTAATAGCTCATTTAGACAATTTTCATTTACATTAAGGATAGTTATTTTTTTCCTATGATAATTGAAAAAGAAACATAACACACATTTCTTTCTTATGAAAATAAGAGAACAAAGAAGCACTGCACATCATTTGCATATATTTTATCTAAAAATAAGCTCCATGGGAAGATCAATCACTTCAAATCACCGAGCAACGTCCTAAGTTGATTCCAGCGATATCAATTCAAGATGAATCAGAAAATTAGTGTCAGACAGTGATAGTAAGACAGTGTTTCTGCCTGCTCTGTGCAGCCTGGCAAGACCCAGCCCTGTCCCCAGAAAGCAGCACGTGGTTACATGGAAAATATCTCATACCTCACCTTATTTAGCAGACCCAACAGCAAGCATCTTATCTTGAAGTCCCTTGGTATAAGGTCATAGTATTTTATGTACATCTAAATATTAAATTTACTTTTAAAAATAAAAAATATAAAAGGTTGAAGGTAGTCTGATGATATCATTCTGTAACTAGTGTTGACAAAAATTTTTGAAGTTTCTTTTAAAATTCTCCACTACTAGGTATACTAAATATTCTGAGGGTTGAAATTATACAAATAAATATATTTAAAAAAACTTAAATGTCCTAGATGCTGGTTTCTTTCAACTGAAATATTTTCAGTCTAACCATGTAGTAATGCTTAGTTTGAGGAAAAAAATAACATTTATGCCCGATTTCTCCAAATCTTAAAGGCTTGAGGTCTGACCCAAATCTTCAAAACAGAATCTTGAACTTAATTTAATAAACAGTATTTCACAAGCCCTTCTGATTCCGGATGTGATGTTAGTACTTTCTTGCTTTAGTGACTCATCAGATTGAAGCAAGAGGCCACCCATAAATATATCCTTCTACGGTCCCTCCACACTGAACAGATGGAATATCCATGAATAAATTCAGCAAACTTAACTCAGAAAATAAAAGACTGCAGAAACACTGGCTGAAGTATTTTCCTGAAGGAGTTCAACTTGGCTGCAATCTTCTAGATTTCTGGTCCTCCACACAACGTGGCTATTTTTTTAATTTGTGGTGTTTTATAACTTTTGAAATCAGATACACTAGTTACAGAATGGGACCATCAGACTACCCTGAAACCTTTGTATTATTGATTTTTAAAAGTAAATTTCATGTATGAGTGAATTCGCTCAGTCGTGTCTGACTCTGCGACCCTATGGACTATAGTAGCCTACCAGACTCCTCCATCCGTGGGATTTTCCAGGCAAGAATACTGGAGTGGGTTGCCATTTAAACTCTTAAGCACAGTGCCATTTATTTGCCCAAAATCCAGAGACTTTGAAGTTCACATGATTATTCATACAGGGTTGGTTATTCGTGTTGATCTGCAACTTGGCCTGGTTGAAATCTGACCCCTGTGCATTATGAATGAAAGGCAGCAGAACCCGGGAATGTCAGAGCCTGCTGTGAGAGGCTGTGACTAGGTATGCTACAGAAGGGAGCTAGACAGAGCTGCACAGAATGATGTCAAAGAATTTATTAGTCTCTGTTTACTCGTTACTTTTCTTTGTATGGCACAATTATATTGATTTTTAAAAAGGAGATAGTTCCCAGATTGTCAGAGTCGTTTGTTATTTATTGATTGATTCTTACTAAATGCTTGTATATAAACACATTTCTTGGTGATGAGGGTATTGCAGAAAACAAAAAGGATAAAAATCCTGCCCATATGAAGCTTACACTTGGGTGCAAAGGAAAAGGTCTTCCTCTTGACTGGTTATAATACCACATAAATTAACATTTTTTAAATAATTTCAGTTCAGTTCAGTCACTCAGTCATGTCTGGCTCTTTGCGACCCCATGAATCACAGCATGCCAGGCCTCCCTGCTCATCATCATCTCCCAGAGGTAACTCAGACTAGTCTATCGAGTCCGTGATGCCATCCAATGATCTCATCCTCGGTCGTCCCCTTCTCCTCCTGTCCCCAATCCCTCCCAGCATCAGAGTCTTTACCAATGAGTCAACTCTTCGCATGAGGTGGCCAAAGTACTGGAGTTTCAGCTTTAGCATCATTCCTTCCAAAGAAATCCTAGGGTTGATCTCCTTCAGAATAGACTGGTTGGATCTCCTTGCAGTCCAAGGGGCTCTCAAGAGTCTTCTCCCACACCACAGTTCAAAAGCATCAATTCTTCGGCACTCAGCCTTCTTCACAGTCCAACTCTCACATCCATACATGACCACAGAAAAAAGCATAGCCTTGACTAGATGGACCTTAGTCAGCAAAGTAATGTCTCTGCTTTTGAGTGTGCTATCTAGGTTGGTCAAAATTGCATGGCTGCAGTCACCATCTGCAGTGATTTTGGAGCCCAAAAAAATGAAGTCTGACACTGTGTTTCCACTGTTTCCCCATCG
>SJYV01047664.1:8030-40627 GCA_006410875.1 Neotragus pygmaeus | reverse complement strand
AGCCTCTGATCTATGCTATATGGAGATGTCAATTTTTTTCAGATTAAATTTGAGAGAAATATGAAAAGACCTTGCTTGAAAGTCCTAATTTAGAAAAAATGATAGTGACTTTGACAGATGTTTATTTTCTAACATGGATTATTTCTTTAAAATGTGATAATCTGTAAGTTTATCGCCCAGAGTATTTTTGTGATACTTTGAAAATAGAGGAAACAGTTGAACTTGAGCAAGGTAAGAAGTCATAGGAAGTGGAAAGGTATGTTTCTCCCTCTCTCAAAACAATCTTCCACTTAATTGTTTGTTCTGTAAATGAATGTTCAATAAAACCTCACCAGTTTGGATTTCTTCCAGGTTACAGCAGGCTAAATATATGGAAAGTCTGAATAAATAAATATTTTAAAAGAACTATAGTTTGTTTTTAAATAACTCAAATGGTTGTGTGCAAATGTTTCTAAATTGAGATCTTTTAGTCCTTTTGAAATACATGGATAATTCTAAATTCCTTATAGCTGAGATATTTGCTTAGTGGCAAAGTGTTATTTTTAAAAATTCATCTAATTTTTAAAAGCACGTTTTAACTAAGCATATTCCCCTGCAGACCTTTTCACATAATATTCTGAGGCTTTCCATTTAAAATTTGGGGGAAAGGAATTTTAACCCATTTTATGGAACTGTCAATTCAAAAGAAAAAATGGATTCCCATAAAAAATACACAGTAGATAAAATTGGAGATGAAGAGAGGCTGAAACATAACTGATTTTCAGGATATTGGTTTTGATAATAGAAGGATAACTATGATCTATAGTTGATAAATGAGGCTCATTAAGTAAGGGATGATAAATGCAGATATTCCTGGCTAATAGAAAAGTCGGCATACCTATTTTGCTGCAACAAAGGGGAGACTGGGAGGTTCTGACCAGCTTTTGGCTCTTCAGGGGGCCTGTGTGAGACCATGGAGCCTTCTCTGTGGCCTCACAGGCTGGAATGCATGTAACTTTCAAGTCTGTCTGCAGACAGCCACAGAATCATACCTGGACATAGGCCTGTTTTACCAGAGGGACAGTCTCTGAACAGAAGGGGGCAGGCAGCAGTGTTGGACTTTTGTAAAAACCACAAAAAGCATTGTGTGTGAGGGATTCTCCTATGTGGGCACGGGGCCTCAAAATATGATTTAATCCATTTTTGTTGAGTCTTTTGACTTAATGGCATTTACTAGTCATCCTCTTGTTATTTTATAGTTGTCTTGCCTCTCTCTCTTACCCCAACAGATTAGAATCTTTTCATAGTATTTATTATGTTTTTAGTAAGTATTTCATAATAGAATTTATATAAGAAGTTTTAAATAAATAGGTCGTTGTCAGTGTAGCTTCTTTGAGTTTTAATTTTGATTTTTTATGTGAGAACAAAAAAATGACTGATGTTCAGAAGTACTCTTTATTATTTTAACCTACCGTTTCTGTTTCTACAAGTGGTAGTTCTTGGCATGTTGAGCTAGAAAGCCTCCCCTTTTTCCTCCTAGTGCTTCTCCTGTTCTACCTCTCTAGAAGGGTAGCGGGCTTCCTCCAGATTATACAGGCTTAAGGACATTGTTAAGACTTTGAATGCATTGAACTTTATATTAGCCAAGTTAGCTGGGAAGTAAATTTTAATTTGCCGAGATCTACTTTGTAACTGGAGGCACAGGTCTGTTTTATGTAACAAGAGATATATAACCAGCAGGAACTCATAGTAGCATTTGTGGACTGGTTAATTGCTCTTATTTTTCTTTTGAAGTGGAGGTAACTATTTTTAATAATAACTGTCGGTTTAGGAAAGGAAATAAATATATATAGAGAGAAGGTTCTTACCCGAGACCAAAAATTTCTATTCTTCTTTCACAATGTAAGATTTTAGAGTTGTCTTTCTCTGATCTTTTTTCTCTGCCTTCGCAAAATTGTTGTAAAATAACTGAATGGTCTTGTTTTCCTTTGTTTGGGTCAAGAAATTTTAGCTGAAAATTGTTACTGTGTGAAAGAAGATTATTGACTCAACAAGCCTTCAATTTTCCGTGAATAACACTCCCACCCCCTAGCTTCAGGAACATGCCGTGCATGCATTCTATTTTAAAATATAGACTGTAATTTAAAACAGGCAGTTTGATGCCCCACTGAACTTTGTTTAAGCCTTGAATAAAAGAGGGGGGAAAAAAAGCTTTAAGCCACAAAAAAGTGACTAAGCTTTCACAACCACTTTTCTTCATAATACATTTTATGGGGGGAAAAAAAAAACCTTCCAGGTACTGATGTTTTCTCTTTCCTTATGACCTGTATTTTCTCCAGTGTTAGACTCTGGTGTTTGCTTTTTTTTCTCTTTATTTCATTATCGGGCTGTCATTCACTGTTGAGAAAGTGTTCAGAGTAGTGTTCATTTGCACTGGAATGTGTGTGCTATGTGCATCTGTGTATGTTGTCCACATACAGTGTGTGTGAGAAGACTGATTCTAAAACTGAACACATAGTCTTTAGTATTCACTTATTGATAGCTAATTTTCTAGAGTTCTCTTTGTTTTAAGTAGTACCTGATTATTAGACTAAAAGTGAAAGTGTTAGTTGCTCAGTTATGTCTGACTTTTTGCAGCCCTGTGGACTGTGTCCATATAATTCTCCAGGCAAGAATATTGGAGTGGGTTGCCATTCTCTTCTCCAGAGTAGTAGACTAGACTGATATAAATGTTTAACTGTAATTATTTTTTACCGTCAGATCATTATAAAAATGATTCACTGGAAAGAAGCAGTTTATATTACTTGCCTTCCTTCTCACAGAAATGAAAGTGAACTTGTATGGAAGGAATGATGACTTTGTTTTAATAAAATAGTATATTTTGAACTGGAAACCTGTTGTAATGATAATGCTGAATGGGAAACAGAGCTGAGTCTCAGCCAAGGTTCTGATCTTGAGTAGTTTGTGTCACTGCTCAGGATGTGTGTGTCTGAAAAGTAAATGTTAGAGCATGTTCCAACTTCTAGATTTTACATTAAAGGCTTTCTTTGTTAGTATATAAGAAAAGCACTGATAAAAATGAACTCTCTGCTTTCAGGAAGAAATTGAATGAGAGAAGGGCAGCCATCTAGTGATTGTCAGTAATGGTCTATGTATGCCCTTGATGGTTTCTCTCCCATTCTTAGGAGCCATTTGCTTTTGAACATATTTGGGGATTTCAAAGTGAAAATCACTTAGTCATGTCCGACTCTTTGTGACCCCGTGGACTGTATACTCCATGGAATTCTCCAGGCCAGAATACTGGAGTGGGTAGCCATTCTCTTCTCGCGGGGATCTTTCAAACCCAGGTCTCCTGCATTGCAGGCAGATTCTTTACCAACTGAGCCACCAAGGAAGCCCAAGAATACTCGAGTGGGTAGCCTATCCCTTCTCTAACAGATTTTCCTGACCCAGGAATTCAACCAGGGTCTCTGCGTTGCAGGTGATTCTTTACTAGCTGAGCTACTAGGGAAACCCTTAGGGATTTAGGGATTTGGGGTAGCCTAATTGAGAACCTAGCCTTACTCTTTAGGTCATTGGCCATGGGCCTTTTTGTGGACTCTATCTTTTAACTTCTCAGGAATTGCAGATGTACCCCTCTCTCCCCATGTGATCAGTCTGAAAGTCTGAGATATTTGAGTCGGGGATATCTAGGGAGGAGAAAAGTTCACAGAGAAATTGAGAAGTACATATTCAAGATTCTTTATGAACTCCTGATAAAGCGGGGGTTTGGGGCACATGAGGGGCGGTAAAAATGACAAAGAAGCGGCAGGACAATGAAATCTTGTCACTGTGTAGTGCAGAGTCTAATGCCTTTTTCTCCTGGACCAGTGGGAACTCAGTAGAGACAGTTTGCTGAACTAAGATGATAAGGCATGAATGGATTTTAATTTCATGCTGGTGAAAAAAAGGCCCTGCTAGTCTATATCTAGGACTCTACTTCTGACACTCCAGGTTTACATTTATATATCATAAAGTAGTTTAATAATAATTCTGCTTTCTCAACTGAGATTTACCATCAGTGGAAATATTAGTGACTCAGAAATATAAAAGCCACCATTTCTTTTCAATGAACCCAAACCAGTTTTAATGCCCCCCTACATTTCTACATTATGTTTCTGTGTTGTTTTTAAGGCTTTGGAGCTTGCTGGCTTGATCTGGGTAGAATGCTATGCTATTAATACAAGTCTTACTTTTACTTGTTACTTTACTTCTCTTTCTATCAAAGAACATAATGGTGTACCTTGAGGTGGTTAGCATTGATGCCACCTGATCCACAGGTGAATGCCTTCTCTCAAAATAGGCTAGAGTAACTGAACCTGGAGACCACTGAGTGACAGGACGGTACAACAGTATCTTCCTGCTCCCATCTGAAACCTGCCCTGATACTGATACTCTTCTCCTTTTTCAGAATTTTCTAATGTAAGTAGGGATTTTCACTGGTCTCTATTTTTTCCATGGATTTGGGTGGTTGAGTGCAGTGAACCGCTTAATACCTTCTGCCATTAAAAATATGTAGTTGGTCTTTTGTAAGTATCTGTATCTAGAGAAAATTTGGCTTCAAAATAATAATACATGAATTATATGTAATAATTTATTATCATTTTAAAATATCTTGTTTTATATAAGTAAAATTTTCAATAAATTGACCTGGAAACTGCTAGTAACAGAAAAATAAATACGCCCAGAGTAGATTTTTAGTGAATATCCTAGGTAAAGTACATAAACTTTAAAGGACTTCCTGACATCTGTTTTGCCTCCTCGAAGCCACATCCCACCCCATTCTTCTATTTTTGAATGTCTGGGACTTTCAGGTTACCAAGACAAGACAAGTGAATCATACCAGGCTTTTTAGTTATGAAAAGCCTTCATTTTCAAAGTGTGCTTATTACTGCCGGAAACAGACAACTTTAGAGCTCTTGTATTGTCTCAATAATGAGGTGAGTCAAATTATTATATTACCATAAGTAAAGTAGATGACCGGTGCAAGTTCAATACATGCAGCAGGGCACTCAAAGCTGGTACTCTGGGACAACCCAGAGGGATGGAGTGAGGAGGGGTCGTTCAGCATGGGGAGACATATGTATACCCATGGCTGATTCATGTTGATGTATGGCAAAACCCACCACAATATTGTAAAGTAATTAGCCTCCAATTAAATAAATTTTTAAGAAGTGATAGCAGTGAGAATGCAAAGGAAGACTGTTGTGGAAATAAAAGGAGGGGTGAATGGTGGATACTTTTAAGGTTTTTGAGCTTAGTGACCAGGAGTTATGATAGCGTTGGTGATAGACACAGAATTGGTGGTGGGGAGTTGGTTTGGGGAGAAATGAATACCTAGAGATTTTTGAGATTAAAAAGCGTAATAACTGAATAACTGTGCTGGAATTCTAAAGCTCCTATAAGAAAGTAAGTCAGCTTTGCTCCCACAGCCTTATTTTTTGTATAGTTCTTTATATGAGTTAAAAATGGTTGCACAGGCTTTAACTTTACATTTCATTTAAATTCTTGGAGATGATTTGAAGACTATCATATCAAGAGTTTGTATAAATAACTCAGCAGATCATTCCAGAAAGTTTCTAACTCTAATTGGAATAAGACAAAAGAGTACAATCTCAAGAAATAGATGAAACTTTAGTATTTTTTTTTTCTTCAGTTGATATTCATGGCTGGTCTCATTTTCTTTGCTTTTAGGATAGGGTAGTAAGTTATATCCTAATATGTTACTTTCCTTAGATAGGTCCAGGTTGTTTTATATTGCTGTGTTTGGTTTACTTTTGAATGATTTAGACTTTTTTCCTTGCTGTACCAATTCATTGTGGAGGAACATTCATTAGTTATCTCATTGTAATTTCTTCTTTCCATAGCTTGTTTTGAGTATGTGTGTTTGTGAGCCTAGTATACAAATTCGTGTCTTGTGGCGGCAGGTGGGGGGCAGTGTGTGTTTCCCTCTTTAATGGTGACTGTGCAAGGGCGGGGAACCTAGCTTTAACATGCTGCTTTTGGAAGATGTTCTCTTTTACTTTAGAAACCGTTGACCCTTTGAGCACCGAGAGTTTCTGTGATACATTGGAATCCCAGCTGAGGAAGTGGGATCTCAGGGGTGTTACCTTGAACTCTAAGGGGATACTCTCTTGGTTTTTGTCAAAGCCCCCCCCCCGCCCCTACATTTTCTTTACTTTTTGAAGTGCTGTCGTTTTCACTTCCGACATACAGAGCAAAGGTTTAATATAAAGAGTTCTTAAAATGTGTGTATTTTTACATATTTAATTTGATTCAGGTTTTTAAAATTCTGTTTCCTAAATGTGAAAATAGAGACTCAAAAATGGCAGGAAACTTGTCTCACAGTTCGACAGCAGCAGAGTTACAGTGAGTCTGTAGCTTTTTCCATTATAGCAGCTGCCTATATGCCCACTCCTCATGTCCTTGTGAACTTTGATTGTTAAACCTAAAAGCCCTTCTTTTTTAAAAAATAAAATGGTTTTATCAATTTGATTAAATACATGAGCATCCTTGAGTGAATATGAATTGGTTCAAATTTCTCCAAGTTTTTACTTCTCATAGTTACCGCATTTATGCTTCTCCTGAATTATCATGCCTAAATGTTGACACCCTCAATTAAGGCACAAGATGTCACTTTACATGGAAAAATTCAACTACATTTAACAATCATTTATTGATTGCTTCCTTTGTTTAAAATTTTATATTAGGTGTAATAAAATAAAAATAAAATTTTAATTATTTCACCAACTTATTAGTGTTTGTTCTTTCCTGTAAAAATTTAGGGGCTTCCCAGGTGGCACAATGATAAAGAATCCGGCTGCCAATGCAGGAAACTTAGGTTTGATTCCTGGGTCAGGAAGATTCCCAGGAGAAGGAATTGGCAACCAACTCTAGTATTCTTGCCTAGAGAATCCTATGGACAGAGGAGCCTGGTGGGTTATAAGTCTATGGAGTCTCAAAGAGTTGGACATGACTTAGCGAATGAGCATGCCATGCACACATGTGAAATAACAAGATATCCTTTTAAGTCAAATATATAACATACTATATTTGTCTGTGTCTCTGTCTATCTAGGGACATGCCTAATTGACGTAGAAAATAATACCTTTTGAATTCTGTTTTTTTAATCTCAACTGATTTCAGTGAGGTTAAATAAATATATTATGAATCAGGTTATATTTTGCACAGGAGAAACACTTGGTTTTTCAGTATAGCTCTTTCAGTGAGTTGTATTTATTGATGTTTAAAGTCTGCATCCTAAATAAGGCACTTTTGCAAATGGTTAATTCATAGGTCAACTCTGTTTAGCCAGCAATGGAAGCTAGTGATAGGACAAATGATAGAGGGAATGAAGATGACTTTACAAATATAAATAGATTTAGATACTGTATTTTTTTTCAACATTACTATTTTGTTATGTGTGCATGCTAAGTCTCTTAAGTTGTATCTGACTCTTTGCAACCCTATGGATCATAGCCTGCCAATCTCCTCTGTCCATGGGTTTCTCCAGGCAAGAGTACTGGAGTGGGTTGCCATGCCCTCCTCCTGGGGATCTTCCCAACTCAGGTATCAAACCCGTGTCTTTTATGTCTCCTGCATTGGCAAGCAGATTCTGTACCTCTAGCACCACTTGGGAAGCTCCTGCTTTTTCATTATACTGACCATTAAACTGACTAGTTTTACTTCTGAATTTACCTATAATTATTACAAACCTAGTTTCTTATTAAAATATATAAAGTTTAATGTAATTAATACAGTTATTGGCCTCTGACTGAATTTTTTTATATTGTGGTATTCTAATATAAAGTGTGACCCAGATATTGTGTAACTTGGTGACCACATTTAAGAATATAGATTTTTTTCATGTACAGAAGTGTTTAAAAAACAGCTTGGATGTCTTTCAGCATGTGTTCCTATGAATTATAAATAAATTTGTTTATTTTTAAATATACCGATGGCTCCTTTTAACTCAAAAGAGTCCTGTTGTGAGAGAGGTTTTCATTTCCTAGCATGTTTTTATATAGAATTTACAACCTGGGTGCTTCTAAAAAAGGTTTGAGTTGACCTACAGTAAAGTATTTGTTTAAACTACTGAAAGTGGAATACAAATTTTTTAAAAATGTTTTAAAAAGGTAGACACAAACAAACCATGATAATGCAGTACCAAAAATAACTTAAACTTAAGACTGCATTCCTTACTACCAAGGTAGAAGGGGGAAATGAGGTTATATAATTTACAAACAATAAAAAAAAAATTTTTAAGGAAGGACTATCACTTTTCCCCTATTATTTTTTAAAAGGAATATGCTATAAAGGAACATACAAAATTCTCCTGTTAAAATAATGAATAATGCCAAAATATGGGTTTTCTGGGTTTTTATAATATTAAAGAAGTGTTTTTTTCTTTACTTGGGATGATTATCCAGGGCCTGTATTAGGCATCCTAACACACGAATGAATGATTGGCTCTTTTTTTCTTTAACTTGCTCAAGTGTCAAAATTATAAATTCAGCAGCTTTGTCCAAGTTAATAGCTTCTTGAACCATTTTCATTTCACATTGTTTAAAATAATTATTTTATAAGCACATTATATATTATAGAATGAAAGTCATTTAGTGATAAAATAGTTCAGTTGTAAAGAGAGTATATTTAATGAATTTTTTGAAGGATAAATAGTATTTTGTTTTGTACTTTGGCATTTTCCTATTTGTTTTTATGGGAGAAGATTGATAATCTTTGTGTTATAAGAGACATTTGGACTTCAGGTTAATTGATGAGGCTGGTGATGTCCTAAATTTTACAATGCAACATTACAGTAAATGGTTTAATAATCATTACTCCCATTTATATCTCATGGCAAAATTTATGTAGTTTATTTTTCTTGACCCTCTTGGCTTGAGTTCACTATGAAGTTGGAGATGTGTTTTTCAGGAGAAAAAGAATAAATCTATAATGTGTCTAGTTCCTTCAGAGTTATAGTGGGGAGGAATGTTAAAACAGGTGTGATGTATCTCTATCTACACACCCTCTTCCCCCCGCCACCCAGCTCTCAGGACTGGCCATGAGAGAACAGCTCTATTTTGGTGGTTGTGTCTTGTGCTTTATAGAGAGTGGGTATGGGTAGCAGGGCAGTGACCCAGTAGAAGGAAAGGATCTTGACAGCAGCCTGGTTTTTAGTCCACAACTTATCTTTCCTTTTTGGCCATTCGACAGCCTTAGCAGGGCTGGGAACAGAGTGGGCCCTTTCGATCTGTTGAAAAGGGGCAGCTGTATTATGCTCCTCTTGCTGTAAAGAAATGGGACTTTTAGTAAATGGCTACCCACACCAGTATTCTTGCCTGGAAAATTCCATGGAGAGAGGACCCTGGAGAGCTACAGTCCTTGGGGTTGCAAAGAGTCAGATACAACTGAGCACACACATAAAAACCAATAAACTGAATTTGAGAAGAAGAAAACAATAGCAGTAGGATTATAATACAACGACCTCTGTTCATTTGCTGGCCTGTCGAGTCATTTATAACCTCCTTCAAGTAAAAACAAGTCCTAGTATTTTGTTAGTTCATCCTTACAGAGAATGAATCTTCAAAAAGATTTTAACTAAGTTTTGTATTTCATTTGTTGTTGTTCAGTCGCTAAGTCATGTCCTACTCTTTGCAACCCCATGGACTGCAGCAGGCCAGGCTTCCTTGTCTTTCACTATCTCCCAGAGTTTGCTCGAACTTATCTCCATTGAGTTGGTGATGCCATCCAACCATCTCATCCTCTGTTGCCCGCTTCTCCTCCTGCCCTCATATCTTTCCCAGCATCAGGCTCTTTTCCACTGGATCAGCTCTTCACATCAGGTAGCCAGAGTATTAGAGCTTCAGCTTTAGCATCAGTCCTCCCAGTGAGTATTCAGGGTTGATTTCCTGTAAGAGTGACTGGTTGGATCTCTTGCAGTCCAAGGGACTCTCAAGAGTCTTCTCACAGTTCAAAAGCATCTATTCTTTTAGCGCTTAGCCTTTTTTATACTCCAACTGTCACATCCATACTTCACTACTGGAAAAACCATAGCTTTGACTAGATGGACCTTTGTTGGCAAAGTGATGTCTCTGTTTTTTAATACGCTGTCTGGGATTGTCATAACTTTGTCAGGATTTCATTGCCTGTAGGAAAATTACTTGCTCAGGATTTTGTGTCTTTCTCAGCTTATAAAGGTTTGTGCTTTTAAAAATTGTTCAGCTGGAAAATCATGAAATAACATTGTGTCAGCTTTATTTATGTTTTTTTTTCCTTTTAAGACACAAAATCTATAAATTGGCAAAATTTTTTCTAAGGATTTTTCCCTTCAAAGGGCTTAGAAAAATATCTTGAGTATGTTGGAAATAGATTGGGTGGTTGGAAAATGGCTCCAAGAGTTGGGTAGCTGTTCTCCAGTAGCTGAAGTGCACAAAGCGATTTTGCTCCCTTAGCTGGCTGCTTGAGCTTAAAACAGTGTTTGACAAATGCTGGAGTTCACAAACGTAGGAGTAGCAGTTACGGAGGTGGTTTTGCAAGTCCTTTGGAACATCCAGGCACATCTTCAGTCACTCTTAATTTGAATGAGAAACAGGATGGTGGAAGCTATTTTTATTTTCTCCTGGGAGCAAGAGAAAAGGAAGGCAGAAGTCTGTACCATGTAATTTTTAAAAAAGAAAAAAAAATCAAATTCCATTGAGATTTTTTCTTGTTTACTTTTTGTTTTACTCTCGCTGTCTCCTAGTGTGTTTGACTAATGTAAGTCTTCCCCCAGGAATATGAGAATATATGGTACAGTCCATCTCATAACCTTCCTGGATATTTTTATAATTTATCATCAGCTGACACCGCCTGGGTAGAATATTCTTACCACTCCCTCTGGCTGCTGGAAGTCTGAAATTACATCTTTGTCTTTGAAGTCAGGCTTGCTGTTAGCGTTGCTATGGCGACAGGGTGGGTAATGGCGTCCACAGACAGGAGATTGGTATTTAGCGTTTAAATGCTGCTGTACACAAGGCCTTGATTTTTAGAGTGGTTACTGAACTATCCCCTTTTAGTAAATGTTTAAAAATTACATTTTTACATGGTCTTACTAGATTAATAGTCATGGTTTATTTCATTTTAACTGCAAGGATAAAAGCATTATTCCATTAAATGGGTAGGTTTTTTTTTTTCCTCTTTTGGTTTATGCATTATTAACACAGGCTTTCCTGTTTTGCTTGTAACATTTTATAGGCTTTTTCAAACATGCAGTCAGATTTGCTCTGTTGCTCCTTTATTTTTGGACTTAACTCATTGTGGGCCTGATCTTGGAAGATTTCAGAGGAGACAAAGTTCTGAGGAGGAATTAAGCTTTTAAAACATAAAAAATGAATGTTGTATATTTTTTAAAGCTCTGAATAAAACAATGATAAGTGATCAGTCTTTTCCCCTGAATTGCAACAGTACTTTATTTTTCAATGTTTCTTTTGTTTCAGGTTTCTGTTTAATCCTTCTCTTATACTATACCCTCACATAGGATATTGAAGGAGAGACTCTTTACAGTTGTGGGGAACTATGGGACATGTTATAAAGGCTTTAGTGCATAACTTTTCAAGTTTTAATAAGTTATATTCTCTCACTTATTAAATCTGATCTGAAGACAGCTGCTTATATTTACATGTGATTTGTTGATTCTTGATGGTTTTGTCATTACAATCATGGTGAATCTTAAAAGTTCATAAAATATATACATGTCCCTCCCTACCTGATATGTAAATTGTTTCTAAAATATAATTTTGAATGCCTTTTGCAGTGGAAATTACTACTTCATAAAATATTTTATTTCTGATAATTTAAATTGTTAGGGAATTCTTCCTCATAGTAACTTGAAATGTTCCCTTGGGTTTGTATTCTACTTCTGTGTCTTTAAACCACACAAAATAAATCTATATCTGTCTTCTATATCATGGTTATTCATATATTTGAAGATAGTTTTTAACCAAGTTTTCACTAGGCTAATTAACTTGTTCCTTTAAGTATTTTACCATTTATGGTGGTTCAAGTCCCTATACTACCATGTTCCTAACTCTTTAATAAACTTCATTTTTGTGTAAACACCTTGAAATATGAATCCAAAACTAAACTAAATACTCCAAAGTCATGGCTAGTATAGCCATATATATATATGGCTATATACATCATATATATATATATATAATGTGTAACAGCTACATCCCACACTGGCACTCTAGTGGGAACTATTCATACTTCTAAGGCATAAGTCTCATCCATCCTGCACCTGAACCCAAGTGTAGTTTTCACATTTACACTTTCTGAATGTGGTCTTGTCTGAGGCCATAGTTCAAGCCTGCTCATGTGTAGTTGAATACTATATCATCCATTGTCAGTCAGTTCAGTCACTCAGTCGTGTCCAACTCTTTATGACCCCATGGACTGCAATATGCCAGGCTTCCCTGTCCATCACCAACTCCCGGAGCTTGCTCAAACTCATGTCCATTGAGTTGGTGATGCCATCCAACCATCTCATCCTCAGTCATCCCCTTCTCCTCCTGCCTTCAATCTTTCCCTGCATCAGGGTCTTTTCCAGTGAATCAGTTCTTTGCATCCAGTGACTGAAGTGTTGGAATTTCAGCTTCAGCATCAGTCCTTCCAATGAATATTCAGGACTGATTTCCTTTGGGATTGACTGGTTTGATCTCCTTGCAGTCCAAGGGACTCTCAAGAGTCTTCTCTGCCACAGTTCAAAAGCATCAATTCTTCACTGCTCAGCTCTCTTTATAGTCCAACTCTCACATTCATACGTGACTACTGGAAAAACCGTAGCTTGGACCTTTGTCAGCAAAGTAGTGTCTCTGCTTTTTAATAGTCTAGATTGGTCATAGCCTTTCTTCCAAGGAGTAAGCATTTTTTAGTTTCATGGCTGCAGTCACCATCTGCCGTGATTTGGGAGCCCCAGAAAATAAAGTCTCACTGTTTCCACTGTTTCCCCATCTATTTCCCATGAAGTGATGGGACCAGATACCATGATCTTTGTTTTCTGAATGTAGAGCTTTAAGCCAACTTTTTCACTCTCCTCTTTCACTTTCATCAAGAGGTTTTTTAGTTCCTCTTCACTTTTCTGCCATAAAGGTGGTGTCATCTGCATATCTGAGGTTATTGATATTTCTCCCAGCAATCTTGATTCCAGCTTGTGCTTCTTCCAGCCCAGCGTTTCTCATGATGTACTCTGCATAGAAGTTAAATGAGCAGGGTGACAATATGCAGCTATTTAGTATAATTCCTACTTTTGTGTCATATGTCAATTTTATCTCATAATAGCTCTTAATATAAAAAATTAAATGGACCAAATACAGAACTTTTAAACATTCTGGTTTTGCCATTCATCCAAGTATAATAAATATATTTTAGGTCATAACCCAACATGTTAACCACAACACTATCCTAAGACACTTGGTCAGTGGCTAGAGTGGGTATCCAGAACAAGTAGAACCATATTCCTATCATGTATGCTGTAGTACTACTTTTAAGAATTATTCATTGTGGGTTATACAGGATTTTTGCAATGAAATAATACATATAAAAACTTTATAATATTGAAAGTTGTGCATAATTTGCTATGGAGATAATTTTGGTTTTATTAAACCTAACTTTTCCCTGTGAGAGAAGAGAATCTACTTTGTAAACCCGTTTAACATTGCTGCATCCAATTATATGCATTGGCTTTTTCTCTATATCCACAAGGAATATTCAAGATAAACATGAAGAAAAGGTAGAACAACTTGTGTTCATTCCCAGAAGGGCCGTAGCAACAGAACCCTGATTGTCATAGGTCCAAGACAGAAGAGAGTCCCCCTGGTTGTTGGGAGTCTTAGAAATGAAGCTATCCCATTTGAGCAGCCTAAGATTTCAGGTAATGAGACCCTGAAGCCATGGCCTATTCTGTCAGGATGGTCACTGGAGATAGCAGGTAGTTGATGCACGTGCCTCCTCTACTACTTCCATATTTATTTGTATTTATCTGTGTATCTGAGACATGCCTCAGGCTTCACTTTTCATCAGCAGCTGTCCAGAGCTGTGGAGGTTCTAGGTACTGGGGAAGTTAAAATGGGTGTAGTGTCTTCTGAGCATCCAAACCTTGGAGAAGATGTGCGCCGTGGGGCCTGGTACTGGGACAGAGACCAGAGTACCTGCTTCATAGGATAGGGGGCTTTGCCTCCTTGCTCAGCACTGCCTGTGCCAGGGAAGGGGAAAGGTGAGCCTAGTGGGTCATTAACCAAAAAGACATTCTTTTGTGAATGGGTCCCAGGCCCTTTCATGTATTCATGGAGGATAGGTACACAATTTCTGCTTCTGCTGAGTCACTTCAGTCGTGTCCAACTCTGTGTGACCCCCATAGATGGCAGCCCATCAGGCTCCCCCATCCCTGGGATTCTCCAGGCAAGAACACTGGAGTGGCTTGCCATTTCCTTCTCCAATGTATGAAAGTGAAAAGTGAAAGGGAAGTCACTCAGTCGTGTCCGACTCTTTGTGACCCCATGGACCGCAGCCTACCAGGCTCCTTTGTCCATGGGATTTTCCAGGCAAGAGTACTGAAGTGGGGTGCCATCGCCTTCTCCAATTTCTGCTTAGACTTGTTTTAAATAATAAGCCATCTCCTCCCTCCCCACACCCATATGCACACCTTCTTTCTCTGCCATAGCCAGGGTTCTACTTCTAGAGAGAGGTACCTGGGAGGCAGAACACTCACAAATGAAAAATCTGATACTAAGTTGTGTACACTGGAAAAAAAAATTGCTTCAGACCATTTCTGCTTCACAGAAGGCAGGTGGAAAGTAATCCTCTAAAGGTGGTCTTTAGGGACATTATTCCCTCCTCCGTCCTTTAGTAGGTACTGTGTGTCTGGTGACCCTTCAGTTCAGTCACTCATTCATGTCCAACTATTTGTGACCCCATGAATTGCAACACACCAGGCCTCTCTGTCCATCACCAGCTCCCAGAGTTCACCGAAACTCATGTCCGTTGAGTCGGTGATGCCATCCAGCCATCTCATCCTCTGTCGTCCCTTTCTTCTCCTGTCCCCAATCCTTCCCAGCATCAAGGTCTTTTCCAATGAGTCAGCTCTTTGCATGAGGTGGCCAAAGTACTGGAGTTTCCAGCTTTAGCATCATTCCTTCCAATGAACACCTAGGACTGATCTCCTTTAGAATGGACTGTTTGGATCTTCTTATAGTCCAAGGGACTCTCAAGAGTCTTCTCCAACACTACAGTTCAAAAGCATCAATTCGTTGGCGATCAGCTTTCTTCACAGTCCAACTCTCAAATCCATTCATGACCACTGGAAAAACCATAGCCTTAACTAGATGGACCTTTGTTGGCAAAGTAATGTCTCTGCTTTTGAATATGCTATCTAGGTTACCCTTAAGCTTCTCTAACTGACTAGCAGCTTTGGCTTGAATTTCAGGTGAGGGAAGGGCAGATTCTAACTCCACTGAAAGTCTAAATGAGAGTTTCATTAAATGAATCTCCCCCAAAGGAAAAGTATGGGTGGGTTTTGGTTCTGAATATTTCCCTGTTTATAGCATTTGTAGCAAAAATTTATGTTATAGGAACTTTCGGATATTCTAGATCAACACTGTCCAATAGAACATTCTGCAATGTTGGAAATACTCCATATCTGTGTTCTCCGACAGCCATGTGTTGCTATATAGCACTTGAATACAGCTAGTGTGACCAATTGAATTTTAAATTTTAATTAAATTTAAATAACCACATGTGGCTGATAGCCACCATTGTTAGGCAGTGCAGTTCTAGATTATGGATCCTGTGTAGTCATGTTTTTACTCCACAGTGGATTTGGTGAAAATAATAATGTGCTTATTTACATTAAAGCATTTAAGTTCTTGGCATATAAATCATTGATTTACAGTGCATTCTAAACCAGTATTTAAATGTAACTCATTCATACATGTGTACAGGAAAGCATAGGTACCAAGATATTTTAGATGTAAAATTTTTCTGTTGTACAGCTTTGGCATACAAGTTGAAAATCAAGATTGCAGCAGTAAGGATAATTGCACCCAGTGAATGAACGCTGTGCATTTGAGTGCTGTTTTAGAAGTTAGAAATCTGACATGCCTTCGTGTCTTTCTACTTGCCTGTTTCTCTGGACTTTCAGTTATCAATATTTACTGGAAATAACTGTTACAGAGGTGGATACAGTAAGGGTATCCACCCGAACAGGAAGGTTTTCTGCCCCCACCTCCCTCCCGTGTACACAGTGTGTCAAGGTGAGTTTAGGCTAGGAGGAGTGTGTGCCCCTGGGCACAGAGACTCGAGGTCAGGCAGTCGTGTGACCCGCAGGGAGCAGAGCATGTCATGTGGGGTCCCAGGATTCTGGTTGCCCACAGGCCCCACAGTGCAGGTTTAAGCTGGGGTGTGGAATGAAAAGTGTCTTAAGTCTGTCACTTGGCATCTTTCTCATAACTTGGGTGTCATGTTTGAGAAATAGGTTAGTGTTGAGCCTGTGGTGCTGTCAGTAATTGCCCTTGAATATGGACAGAGTTTACTGATACTTAGGATTGTTTTCCTTCTATTTAATTGTAAAGTGCAATAAGGAATTTTGTTCCATGAGTCTCAGGTAGTTTTATATGTAGAGCATGAGAGGAGGTGACAGTTACAAGGCAAGATAGGAAATTTTTGGACTCTTGACTTTTTCAAGCTGATTTCCTCATTTGCCAGGTGGTGATAAAGAGGATAATGCCAGTGAAACCTGATGTTTCACTCAGTCCATGTCACAGCCACTTCCCGGTCACCCAGACAACTGGAATATTGTACTCGTTAGAGAATTTGTATGTAAATAATGCCTTCTTAGATTTAAAAGCAGCTGCGTCATTCACTTTTTAAGTGCTCTACATGTTCAGAATTTTTATAAGAACTATATTTTACATTCAGAATAATGTAGTTAGAATAATATGTTCCAGGATTTCCGATTCACTCGTCACTGCCTTCATAATTCAACTTTTGCTTGTTGTCTACATTCATTTCACTAAATACTGTATTCTAACAGGCATGGCACAGTCAGTGTGATGTATCTGTTTTCTGATATCAAAGGGTTAAATATTGACTGTTTGGGTTTTTTTTTCCCCTGCCTTAGTTGTTATCCCACACCTGGGAACATCTTTTTATTTTTAAACTGTTTACCTCTCCCCACCTTCCACCAAGAGGAAAACACCAGGAATAAGTAATAATAATTTCTCAATATTTGTTTGATTTGGTGGCATACTGTACACTTCAGCATCAAAAGTAGATGGATGGGTTATTATTGCTAGTTGTTCTTACTCATTCAGTCTATAAACCTAATTTGCTTTATTTATGATGGGAGAATGGGAATTTATGAATTCATTTTACCAAGCAATTCTTGAGTCTTTGTAGTATGCCATTATGATGGATACATTCCTATTTTGAAGAAAAATGAAGAAATCCAGAGTCCCAAGATTATGAAGCGCCTTTCGGCAAGCGTGTTCTGTTGTGATATGCATGCATTTACCCATCATGTTGTGAGGTTTTTAAGTGTTCTCCACGTGTCTTCAGTATTTCTTTTGAATAGTCATTATTTTAATTATAGTTTAGATTTCTCTTTCCTCTTTTGAGAAATAGTAGTTCTCTCTCCCCTTACCCCTTGCCTTTTGGAAAAGTCAGTAATTTGGGTAATTTCTGTTAAGAAACCTTTGTTAAAACCAAGGAATGATTGTAGTCCAGCTAATGAAGCAAAGCACAAAAGAAGATGAGGACAGGAGCAATAGGGAGTTAGTTCACTAATGAAGCAAAGTACTTTGAAATGTAGGGAAAAATAAAGAAGCCCCCTTCTCTTTGTTCCAGCCTGGTCGTTATCTGAAATATTTAGTTACATAGAATCATTAACTACTTATATATGCCTCAAACTAAACACAAAACCTCAAAGACAGTTTAATTATCATACTTTTGTTAATAAGATTAGGAGAAGTTTATTAAATGAGTTGGTGAGACTTGCACAGGAAAGATGATCTGCAAAAATAGAAATCTTTTAGTAAGAATACTTGGCTTGTGTTCTTTTTTAATGGTTGAGTATAATATTCTGCTACTTTGTTTAGTCTGTGAAGGAGGAAAAGGCAAGAAAATGACCATTTCTTCACTTTGTTGGACACAGGTCTTGCCTAATTTGAGTTGTTCCTTACCCTGTGTAGGGTTTCATTCTTAAAACCTCTTCAAAGGGTGGATATATTGTCTTATTTATTATTTTAAATAAAATTTTAGTAGTTTACTGATATTTTATAAGAAGTCTTTCAAAAGAATGTAACAGTGATAGAGTTGAGTTGTTGACTACATTATCTTCAGTCAGCCCTTTTAAACATAATGTCAGTTTTTAAAATATGGATCCTTCCTCACATTCCCTCATAAAGAAATAATATTTAAAGTTTTAGATTTCTCCCACTGTAGTTTTCTTTGTTTGTAGTTGAGTTGGATGAAATCTGTAACAACACTGTTCAGAGTGAGAAGTGATTCAGCAGATACAGATGAGGCATTTGGCTATTAAAACTTTGTTTCTGCTGAGAAAGCACGAAGGTATGAACTTAAAATGGGGGTGGAGGGAGTGTAAATAATGATTTCTTCTTGTGGTCGCTCTTTGTTGATCTAAAGGGCATTTAAAGAGCGCTTAGTCAGTCTGGTTGTTAGAAGAGCATTTTGTTTTCTCAAATCAGGGACAGTCTACTTTTTGAATGAGTTGAGTTTTATTGACTTTCTTACTCCCACCCCGGGCCCTTCTTTGTTACTGGTGCATGAGAAGTCTGCACACCACACCTCTTTCTCTGGTTTGCTCTGTGGCTGCCCATGTTTCCTGGTTAAATTTTCATTCAGAATTGTCTTTGAAGATCATGCACTTCTTGATTACTCAAGAACATTATGTTCACCCTAAACTACTGTTGTGATTTTTTGAAAAGCTGTATTTCACTTAACTTTACAGTTCCTAAATTTCTTTGATTAAGAATAAAACAGTAATTTTTGTTTTCTCATGAGGAATTAGGCCTTCTACATGTGTGATGTGGCATCTGTTTGTATGACAGATGTCCTTTATTGACTCATTGTAAATAAGTTCCCTTGTGCATTGATATAATGGAATTATTGTTTTTAAAATATTTTATCCAAATTTATAGTAAGCAAAAGTTGTATTTTCATTTGGTAATTATGTTCAATCAGCAAGAAATAATATGCGTAAACATTGTTTTATTGACAAAATGTTGCCCTTAAAAGCACTGTTTTTGTTTATGAGCAGTTGTATTTAGTTTGTGTTGGTTTGGTGTACATTCCTTTGAGTCGGTTTCCATAGGGCAGCTATTGGCTAACGCCTTAAAAATTAAAGCAACAATTTCACTTCTAGTTTTTGCATTTATTTTTATGTATTACTAGGCCAGCTGTTAAATGAGAGAGAACCCCAAATTACTCTCAGGGTACTGGGGGAAAGAGCCTGGTAAACTAGGAGAAGGTAACTTGGATTTAGCCAAGTTGCAGGTTTTTAGAATTATAGGCATACCACACTTTCCTGTGTTTTTTAAGGCTTGAACTTAGGTGATTTTGTTCAGTGAAAAAGCAGAATTATTTCCTGAGCATCTTATGAAAAAGAGCACTGTGGAGTCTAGAGGGCTTACTGTGTTTTCTTGTATACAGTTTGGGGTGCCACTCTGCAAAGTCGTTGCAAAATGGGCCACCTTTTTACTTGTTAAGGAGTAACAAATAGTTGTAAAATGGAACATTGATTTCTAAATTTGAAGTTTCTGAGTTCTCACAGGAAAGGTAAGAAATCAGCCTCCTAGAAGTCAGAGAAAGAAGCTCCCATGGCCCTCTGCTTTTGTGGAGAAGTGTTGTTCTCCTAGAGCATCGCCCAGCATGGGAGACCTGGGGTCAGGGCTGAGCTCTCCAGCCTTGGAGAACTTCATCAAAACCTAGAACTAAGCTAGTTTTTAGCCTTCTTCAACTTTCTTTCACTGTCAGATTTCAAGCCAAACCACAGTTTTGAAATGTGATTCTGTTCCATACAACTGAGGTATGTATTTTGGAGAGTGAAATGAAAGAAGTAACCAGTAAGGACCTTTGGGAGGCGGTGAATGCTGACTTAGAAAATTGTGACTTTGGCTCTTCCACGTGAAGCCGAGGTCACTTCCTTTGCACAGCATCAGGTCCAGCCCTTCAGCTGCTTGCTGGCTGTTGACCTTTGGCAAGTATCACCCCTCCGAGCCTGTGTCCTCATCTGGGGTGACAGACTGGGAGCTCCTCCAGGAGCACATGTGCCAGGCCCTTTGCCGGCTCCCGCTCCCTCTCTCAGGCTCACCCCTTGAGTCACCTCCTGATAAAAACTTGAAATTAGGCGTGAAGGGCAAGATCACTTTATGCATAGCTTTTATCTCCTGTTGAATGCGAAATCCATTCTCAGCTAGTGTTTGCTAGTTGTTTCTTGAAGTAGAAATAAATGGCCATAGCAGGCTAAAGGATAGCTCTCAGTCTGATCTTGTATGGTTGAGGTTTTGTTTACTGAGGAATACAGTTTTTAAAAAGAAAATTTATTTCTGTGTATTCCAAAATAAAGTAAGAAACATCATGTGGGGGTGGGGAGAAGTAGCCTGCCAGTATTTTTTCTTACAAAAATAAATGAACTATTTTTACTAGAAAGAATGAATATACTGATTTATTTCCTTCCTAAAGTAATTCTATGTATATATATTCAGATATATTCTTTTAAAAATACTACAAAAGGGTAAATGGCAATTCAGCAGTAAATTCAAATTTCCTTTTCCCCTCCTTAATTATCTTTAAACAGTTCTTTCTAAAATTTCAAGATAAAACCAGGGTAAAATGCTGCTCAGTGTTTCTTTATTTTGTTTCTAGTTTTAGAAGGTAGTGTTTCAGAAATTTGTGCCTGTGTCAATTTTTTTTAGCTTATAGTTGACATAACTTAATTTGATAGGTTCAGTTTATTTTAGTATATTTAAAAATCACTCTTTGTTTCACTTATACTTTAATTGTGTTACATTCTTGCATCAAATAAGGAATGTGGAGTTAGATCTGGAAATAAAGAAGCCTACAGTTCAGTGATGGAAGTTTTTTGTTTAAAAATAGCTTTACTGGTTATTTTAGTGATGTTAGTAATAATATTTATTATAAAGTTGAGATTACCATTTTTTGTATCTTAGACTTTTTTAATCTGTGTACATTCATGGATAATTAATTTCTTTTAGAAAAACAGGGTTCCTATCATCTGTGTGTTATCTTATAACCTGCTTAGAAAACTGAGCATAATTTCTTATCAAATAGAGTTGTATGCCATCATTTTAAATGATCTCTTAGTATCCATATGGAATGATGAATGAGGACATTTAAGAAAATACTGTATAATTAAGCATTGCAGTTTTGAGCTGTTTTCTTTTTTAAATTGATCTTTAGTGCTCAAAATGATATTTAGATGTTTTTTAATAAAAATTCTGAATGGTATTTATTAAGAATGATCAGATACTACTTTAAACCAAGACCATGGAAGAGTTTGTTATATAAACAATTCCTGAAAACAAACTTTTACTCTGGATGTGTTTATTTGAGATTCCTCTTGTTTATAGAAACTGTATCATGTTTATTTTGAAAAGAAAAAAATTTAATGTGCTTAGAAGGGTAGCAATCTGAAGAGGGATGACAGATAAACATGTAGCATGTAGATCACTTTATGCATAGCTTTTATCTCCTGTTGAATGCGAAATCCATACTCAGCTAGTGTAGACATGGCATAAGTCTGGGTTGTGAGCCAGTTTTCTCTTCTCTCTGTCTTCAGAATAAACACGTGCTTGTCAAGTGTGGGAAGACACTCTCATGGATAACACTTGAATGAGAACTTCCTGCATACCGTGCTTTTGTTTCTATTTCAGAATCTTTTCTGTGCTGGAGAGAATCATAGAGATTCTGCTTTCTGGCTTGCTCTGTCCTGTTCTCTCCTCTCCAGGCCTGGCCTTGTCTTGGACTCAGCTGCATGCCTTATTAACTCATCTTGCAACCTCTGGTTCCTCAGGAGTAGGAGCTGTCAAGACTCCCTGTGGCATCAGTAGTATGAGACTTGTACAGATGTACTGTATATGCTGAATCAGCTTTTTTGGGTCCCTTCCCAATGAGAAAAGCAGGCACTAAGTCTCATTTTGAAAATGTATTGCTATTCGTTGGGGACACTTCGGAGACCACTCTGCTTGTTTGACTGATGGCCAAATGGAAGCTAATAGTCTGTTTGGGCTAGTGAAGCCTAAAATCCTACTAATTTCTTTCCCTGACCAAAAAAAAAAAATCTCTTTATGTTTATATGCCAAGACCATTGACTGACTAACTTGATACTTTGTGTAGGGAAAATCAGGATAGGATTCTTTGTGAGCTGTATGGCTGTAAGTTCTTTTTCAGTAGCATAGTCATGTGTGTGCTCAGGTCAGAGAAGGCTGCGTGCATGTGTTTGTATGCTTCTATGCTTGTAAAGACTGTAAATTTGGAGTTACTAATTTTGCAAGAAAGAGGATATGTTTTTAAACCATCTCTTTTGAACAGCTTAACCTCAGTTGAAGTGTAGATTCTCTTATTTGAAAAGGCTTATTTTTCATATTTTAGGAAAACTCACTAAAGATCATGTGGTCTATAAAGGTTTTGTTTCAGATATTTAGGGAGATTGTTTCTTAGGTTCTTTTTTATTTTAGCTTGTAGGAATGGAAAAATATATGGACAATCAAAATATTAACATGGATGAGGTGCTAAATAAAGTGTAATAAGCACCAGAGGACATAAGGATGTGTTAATCTCAAAGCTGCATGATGATTTTTGTGTTGTGAAAGGTTCGCTTTTAAATTGCTCTACTTAATTACCTTCCAAATGAATATTTCATAATAGTTATTTTTTCATTGATATACATCTACATATGTATTCTGTTCCCCATGTGTTAGACACTGGTTAGCAGCAGTTTGAAATTCAGTTATCCACCACCGCCCCCACCTTTTTTTTTTTCTTTTTTGCATAGAGCAGCTATGATTGAGTTTATTTAAAAAAAATATGATTCAAAGTAATAAAATTTAGCAGTGCTTTCATAGGTTTAATGTGACGGCAGAGTTTATTTTCTAAATTTTATCTAGGCTTGTCCCTGTTAAGAATATGACACTGGTGTTTTCCACCTTTACACAAACACTTCTGTTCATCTGGATGAGGCCTGTTTCTCTGAAGTAGCTATCTTTCTTAGTCAGTCTCCCTTCTGCTTTATCTTCAGTTCAGTCGCTCAGTCGTGTCCAACTCTTTGTGACCCCATGAATTGCAGCACGCCAGGCCTCCCTGTCCATCACCTACTCCTGGAGTTCACTCAAACTCACATCCATCCAGTCGGTGATGCCATCCAGCCATCTCATCCTCTCTCTTCCCCTTCTCCTACTGCCCTCAATCCCTCCCAGCATCAGAGTCTTTTCCAGCGAGTCAACTCTTTGCATGAGGTGGCCAAACTACTGGAGTTTCAGCTTTAGCATCATTCCTTCCAAAGAAATCCCAGGGTTGATCTCCTTCAGAATGGACTGGTTGGATCTCCTTGCAGTCCAAGGGACTCTNCGTGATGCCATCCAGCCATCTCATCCTCTGTCATCCCCTTCTCCTCCTGCCCCCAATCCCTCCCAGCATCAGAGTCTTTTCCAATGAGTCAACTCTTCGCATGAGGTGGCCAAAGTACTGGAGTTTCAGCTTTAGCATCATTCCTTCCAAAGAAATCCCAGGGTTGATCTCCTTCAGAATGGACTGGTTGGATCTCCTTGCAGTCCAAGGGACTCTCAAGAGTCTTCTCCAACACCACAGGTCAAAAGCATCAATTCTTCAGTGCCCAGCCTTCTTCCCAGTCCAACTCTCACATCCACACATGACCACTGGAAAAACCATAGCCTTGACTAGACAGACCTTTGTTGGCAAAGTAATGTCTCTGCTTTTAAATATGCTGTCTAGGTTGGTCATAACTTTTCTTCCAAGGAGTAAGCGTCTTTTAATTTCATGGCTGCAATAACCATCGGCTGTGATTTGGGATCCCAGAAAAATAAAGTCTGACACAACTGTTCCATTGTATCCCCATCTATTTCCCATGAAGTGACGGGGCCAGATGCCATGATCTTCGTTTTCTGAATGTTGTTGAGCTTTAAGCCCATTTTTTCACTCTCCTCTTTCACTTTCATCAAGAGGCTTTTGAGTTCCTCTTTACTTTCTACCATAAGGGTGGTGTCATCTGCATATCTGAGGTTATTGATATTTCTCCCGGCAATCTCGATTCCAGCTTGTGTTTCTTCCAGTCCAGCATTTCTCATGATGTACTCTGCATATAAGTTAAATAAGCAAGGTGACAATATACAGCGTTGACGTACTCCTTTTCCTATTTGGAACCAGTCTGTTGTTCCATGTCCAGTTCTAACTGTTGCTTCCTGACCTGCATACAGATTTCTCAAGAGGCAGGTCAGGTGGTCTGGTATTCCCATCTCTTTCAGAGTTTTCCACAGTTTATTGTGATCTACTTTATCTTAACGACATGCAAAGTGTTTGTCATTTAAGAAAAATTACTGTTGATTATTCCCTGACTGTTTTTCTAGGAATAAACAAAATTTGCACTTCTCTTCATGAGTATATATTTATAGTTGTAGAAGCTTAGAATACCTATATTAAGTTTAAAAGCTTAGTAATTTCAGTATAGGGGGAAAGCTTTATTATACAAATAGAAATAACTTTATAGCTTGCTAATTATCTTTGGGGGGAATTTGTGAACAATAAAACTTTTTTTGTTGTTAGTTTGATTATCCAGAAGTCATATTTAAATGTACTTTGGAGTTTATTGCTGATTATGTGAAATTTTAATAATCTTTTCTACGATCTGAGAATTTTTAGAGTAAACTTAATTAATTTTGTCTTTAAGATGTAGGTAGTATATACTTTTTGTATACTAATTACTGAGCTTATATTCTCTGTATATTTACATGCTTTGCTTTTATTTACTGCTTACTGATACAGTACTGGCAGAACTAGATGGTATCTCTGGCCTTAGCAGAGAGACTACAGCTTCTCATAGTATCTGAGATATTTAGGATATGCTACCCATTTTCTTTCCAGTGAATGGGATGAGTCTCCATTCGTATATACTTTCAACATACCATTCAACCAGGTAGACCTACAGCCAAACAAATTGTAATTAACGATTTCTTGCTTAACTAGAAATTCATATTAAGACTTTAGAGTGGGCAAATATCTTATTATTTATTGGTATACATTTTATTGGGCTTCCCAGGTGGCTCAGTGGTAAAGAATCCACCTGCCAATGCAGGAAATGACAGAAGATGCTGGCTCTATACCTGGTTTCGAAAGATCCCCTGGAGGAGGAATTGGCGACCCACTCCAGCATTTTTGCCTGGAAAGTCCCATGGACAGAGGAGCCTGGTGGGCTATAGTCACAGAGTCGGCCACAACTTAGTGACTGAGCACAGCGATCGTGGCGTATTTTATTACTATTGGGAGACTGCTATCCACAACACCAAGACTTTAAAATCTTGTTAGTCTTCTTATTTTCAGAGTGCAAATGCTTTGAAGGAGCGGTTTCAATTTGTGGAATAAGTTGTTATAGTACAAACACAGGTAACTTTTAATAGCCTCTTTATCTCTCTCTTTTGATAACTTAGTCCATTTCCTTTTTCACTGTATTTGCTCTTTGTTAATGATAATAATGTTGTTCTACTTTTAGATTACCTTAATTAAAGATTTTATCTCAACCATTATTACAGATACATAAGCGTGTTCTTTTTTGGACTTTAAAAGAGTCAAAATATTCTTGCTGTTTTTCGAAATATACCTTTCATTTGAACATTTGAAGATAAGCATTACTGGATACAAACTAGTTCCATACATGCATATGTACATGTGTACACACACACACACTTTCTAGATAAGAATAGTCATAGTATTAAGACAATAATCACCATAGGAAATATCATTAAATAGTTATGAAAAAGTCATGAAGATTATCAGCTGTCATCAATGACATTAATGATTAATTTGGAAATGGAATTTTTTTCCCCTCCTAATGCTTCCCCTTTTTGACTGATTTTCACTGCTCTATGAATGATGAATAAAAATAAGAGAGAGAAAGAGGGAAAGAATGGGTGTATATTTGTACAATTGATCCATAAAGTTTACTTCAGTGTTTTAAAATATAGTAATATTAATTTACCTTATATATTTCATTTGAGATAAAAATTTCTAATCTGCTGTTATAGGTTAAAGCATATATTGTATTTTTGTTATTATCATAGTGAAAATTTAAACTTTAGACTTTTCTGAATGTATTTAATATTGTTTGAATTGAGCAGTGAGTTGAAATTATCTTTTCTTAGAAGATCAACTTAAAGTTGTATTTGAAACATCAGAATTGTGTGACCCTCCTTTGGGGGAACTTCCAGTTATTTTGACAGTGGTGGAAATAAGATTCACAAACAACTTTGATGCATTCAATAGGGAACTCAGGTACAAACTTTATTTTTTCTTTCAGTTAAGTAAAACTTCATAGTGCTGTGCTGTGCTGTGCTATATCCGACTCTTCGGGACTTCATGAATGTAGCCCGCCAGGCTCCTCTCTTCATGGAGATTCTCCAGACAAGAATGCGGGAGTGGGATGCCGCACTGCCCACTCAGGGGATCTTCCCAACTCAGGACCTAGGTCTCCCAAATTGCAGATGGATTCAAGAATCCTGGAGTGGGTAGCCTATCCCTTCTCTAGGGGATCTTCCCAACCCAGAAGTTGAACTGGGGTCTTCTGCATTGCAGGAGGATTCTTTACCTGCTGCGCTATCAGGGAAGCCCAAATCTTTGTAGTAGATACATGCAAAATTTAGATGTGTGTAGGTTTTTGGGCACTGAATTTGTTTCCTGTTCATTGTATCCTAGGAGCAAGAATTGTCCTTTCTTTCACGTTAGGTTACTAGTGACCTTTCCCAGTCCCTGTGTTCCTTCCTGTGCCTGCTGGGTTGGCATGCAGCACTGCTGGTGTGCACAGAGCCCCTCTCTCCTGTGTTAGAGAGACACCCCTGAACACCACACCTGGGTGTTGTCCATCACCTGGAAATGACTCTGTTAAACCATTGTGACTGGTAATGCTGCTTGGTATCCAGTATTTTAATTTTAGTTACTGAGTATTGTGAATTGAAACAAATATTTGAATGTTTTTGCTCATTTTGCCCTTACATTACAAACATTTTACAAAAATGAGGATAAAATGGGAAGTTGAGAATGATAATGTGAGTGATTAGAAATCTGAAAAATATAATACCAAGACGTGAAACATTTGCAGAAGATTCATTGCCCCTTAGCAAGAAAGTTACTCTTCCTTGGAGATAATGTTTTAGAAGGAAAAGTGTAAATTTAAGCATTTCTTCTCTTCTTCCTGCATCATTTTCATGCTCATCTTCTTCATCATCACCATCACTTTGTCTAGTGTAGAAGCTCCATTGGGATTACCTTTGCTCTTGGGTTTTGTATGTGTTTTTAAAAATTTCCAGTGTGAGTGTAGGATGACATCTAATCTCAAAAGTGGTTATGAGAATGGAGTCTGCTTAGGTTAGTTGGATCTGCATTGAACCTCAGTACCACCAGTTCTAGCCCTGGGATCTGAGCAATTTATTTGACTTTTCATCTGTTTGTTTTGCTGAAAATGGGAATAAAATTCTTTTTTCCCAAGATTATTGTCTGGATTACTTAAGATCATGTATGTACAGCACCTCAGTTAATGGTAGCTAATTTTTGTTGTTAATGGTTATTCTGGCTTAAAGTTATGTGCTGGCTGCTTTGTGTGGAGAAATAGGAACAGATCTCTCACAACTTGTGAATGGAAGAACCCAGACACATGAAGGCTGGACCCTCAGCCTGCAGTTGGATGACTTTTGCTCCAAAGGGAAGCATTGTTGTGAAGGATGGTTAGCTTCTGGTGACATTGGTACTGTTTATGAGTTAAAATTGTTCTTGAGCTGAGAAATTTAACTTCAATTTAGTGTATTTCTAGAAAATGCATTCTTCATTCCAAAGAACTTGACTTAGAGATGAACTTGAAAAGTGTAACTTTTTTGTAAATTATTTCAAGAACAGACACCAAGTAAAAACATGCCCTGCTCTTAATGTCTCAGTTGATTTTATTTGTGCTTGTGTGGGACAAAATTTTCCAGAAGATATTCAATACGAATGCAAATCTCTATTCAGAATAAGTTTCTTGGACTAGGCTAGAATTACATCCCATTCTAGCCCAAGGGTGGATAGTGGTTAGAGTTGTACTGTTGGACTGGTTGCAATTGTGCTGTACGTTCACTCTGAGTGCTGGTATATGTTTTAAGACTACCAGCTAGATAAAGGAGTGTAGTTTGAATTAATTTTGTTTAAGCCACTGAACTTCATGGTAGTCATTGAGCCAGAATTTTCTCCATTTATTGCAAAGGAGTTTTAGGAAAAAAATTTAAAGACCCTTAAAAGTACAACAACCATTTTATGTATAATAAATAGTTACCCAAAAGCCAAGTTAACTAACCTTGTGTCCTGCCGCACTAAGTCGTTTCAGTTGTGTCTGACTCTTTGTGACCCTATGAACTATAGCCTGCCAGTCTCTATGGGATTCTCCAGTTGAGGGAACTGAATTATTCAACCTTATTCCAGTGGTACTAGTTTTATAGCTGTTAATCTCTAAAGTACAGAAATATGAATTAATATATGTGAGCTTCATGTGGCTAGAGCAACTTGAACACTAGAACATTTATTGAAATAGCTAAAAGCATACATCATTATTATATCCTGATTTTCTAAGGAAGAAAACAATGTCTATAACTTAGAAGGCTCAATAGCTTCAATTTAGTTTTTTTCTGTCCTGCTTTATTCTATAATGCTTTTTTGAGTTGGCTGGTACAAGACAAACCAATTCTAGGTTAAAGCAATTCAGATTTTGTAAGGAAAATTAATGTTTACCTTTTCAGTGTCAATTAGTGAGCTATAGAATATAGATGTTATGTAGAATTTTGTATTTACTTACTATGAATAAAGGCCCTGAATTTTTGGAACACTACTTTTCATTTTACCTTTTTAAAAACGTGTGACATTTCATTCTTTAATACTCAAAATGTACTTTACAATTTTAATTAAGATTGCTTATTAAGTCTGCTGTGATGTTTTAAATTTTAAAATATTAGCAATTTGTTCTAAACTATTTTAATCCCATTTCATTAATACTGCCAAAGTTTTGTGATTAGTAAACAGCACTGAAACGAGAGATCCTTAGTTATAGAACAACTGCTTGTAGGTAGCGGTGAAACATCATGTAATGTCCTATAGTCCTCCTGTATTGTTGTACTTCTCTCTCATTTTCTCTCTGTTCTCACTGACATGGTAGAACAATTTGGGTACCTTTTGCCTTCAGCTGCCTCAGATTTTGCTTTGGTTCCCTGAGTGTCATGAAGTGTGTTTGTGTCTTGCTCAATACTGCCTGCCTATCAGTTGCTGGGCCTAGTTCTCTCTCGGCCATCCTACCTATTCCTGAATCTCTAGTGGAGAAACATAATTTTGCTAGTTTGTGTCTTATGTTGAAGTGTGGATGGCTAATTTTCTCTGGGTGCTGATTTTCCTTTCTTCCTACTGGTTTCCTTAGCCAGGGAAGCTTTGATGCTAGGCATACATATAAACGACAGACTACTGTGTTCTCATTCATCCTCATGTGTCCTAAAATTCACTGTAGATGACATTCCTGGAAATTTATTTATAATTATTAATAAGAATAATTATCATAGAGTAAAAACAAATTTGGGGCGGCCTTGGGCTTAGGATTCAAGTAGATTGAATTCAGACATTCTTGATTGCTTTTACTTGCTTGCTTGTGATCTTAAAAAAATTATAACTTCTTTGAAACTTCCATGTCTTCAGTAAAATGAATCTCCTGTACTTATTGATAGAAGATTATATGAGCTACCTAATGCAAAGAGCTAACAGAGTCCTTTTTACTTTAGGACTTTATTCCCATGTCGTTTAGCCTCAAGCTCCTTATCTTTAAAATGGGGATAGTAACATGTAGCATCATGTAACAGTTACTGAGCAAAGTGTGTGTGTGTATCCAGAAAAAACCTCTGCGTCCTCTGCTCAGGGCATCAGTTAGGGCCAGGGTATCATCTAAGGCGTGGGGTTCTCCTTTAAGCTCCTGTGCTTGTTGGCAGAATTGATCTTCCTTATAGCTGAAAAACTTACGGCAGCTAGCTTTTTCAAGGCCAGCTGGAAGAAGTCTATCTGACCCTGTTAAAAGGGCTCCCCTGATTAGATCAGGCCCACCCAAGATAACCTCCCTTTTAATTAACTCAAAGTCAATTGAATAGTAACCTCAATTTCATCTGCAAAGTCTGACCTTGCTATATATTGTGACTTAATCATGGGTTTAATATCCCAACATATTCTCAGGCCTTTTCTGAGCTCTTGGGGAGAGGATTATTGAAGGTACATACATCAGGGGCTGGGCATCTTGGGGACCTACCACAGCAAGGAGTGGATGGGGATGATTTACAGTCCTTAGTTTGTAGAGTCCTGAACTTTTAACAGTTTTTGAAGAGTAACAGTTCAAAAGCCCAAGATAATTTTTTTTTTTTTAATTTACTTGACAGGTGAGTGAGAACTCCTAAGTAAAAATTGTATGATTAGAAATTCTAGAAGGAATTTTAGCTCATATCTACATAGTCAACAATAGTAGTTCAGATTTTTCTGAACATTTATCACCTCTGAGGGACTGACAACCAAAAGTGAGAAGCAAATGGCCTACCTAGGCTGGTAACTTTATTTTGTAGATGGGGGCACAGGGTGGGGGCAACTGAAGGCCCCTGGGAGCCTGGTAGTTTGCTAAGTGTCAGCCCAGTGAGTGAGGGATGGCAGTGAGCTGTCCATTTCACCTACTGCCCTCACCTTTGTCTCTCTGAGTATAGATTGCATTATTAAGAGTTTTTCCTTAGTAGTCTTAAGTAACTTAGTTTCCTTAGTAACAGTGAAGGATGAACATTTAGTAGGCAGGTAAGACTAAACTTGAGTACCGTAGTTTGAAATCAGCTCCCTAGGCTGAGAAACTTAGCCATGAAACTTGTTAACATAGGAGGCTGTCTGTCACATCTTTTCAGGGAGATCCTTGCTCTCTCCTTAGCAATCATTTAGGACTCAGGTGAGTGGTTGAATTACATATCTCTTCATGTTCATAATGGGACTGAATCTTTCCAAAGGAACTGATGGAAGTCAGACATGGAATTGGCTGTGGTTCAGAGATACTTAGGAGAAGGCGATGGCATCCCACTCCAGTACTCTTGCCTGGAAAATCCCATGGATGGAGGAGCCTGGTAGGCTGCAGTCCATGGGGTCGCTGAGGGTCGGACACGACTAAGTAACTTTACTTTAACTTTTCACTTTCATGCATTGGAGAAGGAAATGGCAGCCCACTCCAGTGTTCTTGCCTGGAGAACCCCAGGGACAGGGGAGCCTGGTGGGCTGCTGTCTATGGGGTCGCACAGAGTCGGACACGACTGAAGCGACTTAGCAGCAGCAGCAGAGATACTTCTGTTTGAAGTAAACAGTCTTCTAACAGAACCACCAAAAAAGGTTATCCTAGGAATTCTGGTTTAAAAAAATTCTGTTAAGAGGACACTTTAAATTCAGGAATTTTTTTGTATTTTGATTCTTTTGAAGGAAATAAATGGAAAAATCTTGAAAATAAGTCATAGTTTATTGGTTGGCACCTATTCAAGCCGTGTTATTGTTCCCACATGATCTACTGTGTGAGTGAGGAGTCTTAGTCTCAGGCATGCAGTGCTGCAAGTAGCCTTTGGGCATGAATGGCTCTTGAGCAGTTGAAGTGTGACTAGAACAACTGAGGAACTGAATTTGAAACTTTATTTAATGAATTTAAAGTTAAGTAAGTACATGTGGTTAGTGGCTGTCATGTTGGACAGCACAGAGTATAGAACATTTCTCTTGTCACAGCAAGTTCTTTTGAGCAGTGCTGGTGAAATAAAGAGCCAACTAAATGAGTTTTAATATCCATTCTGGTTCTCAAATTCTGTGCTTTCATTGTTTCCTATAAATTACTTTAAATGCATTTTAATAGGATACGTTCAGTTCAGTTCAGTCGCTCAGTCGTGTCCGACTCTTTGTGACCCCATGGATTGCAGCACGCCAGGCCTCCCTGTTCATCAGCATCTCTCGGAGTTCACTCAAACTCGCGTCCATCGAGTCCGTGATGCCATCCAGCCATCTCATCCTCTGTCATCCCCTTCTCCTCCTGCCCC
The DNA here is from genome assembly GCA_006410875.1 of Neotragus pygmaeus. Classification (NCBI taxonomy): domain Eukaryota; kingdom Metazoa; phylum Chordata; class Mammalia; order Artiodactyla; family Bovidae; genus Neotragus; species Neotragus pygmaeus. Next base: position 8,222 of record SJYV01047664.1, on the reverse strand, counting down.
CAGTCCCTCCCAGCATCAGGGTCTTTTCCAGTGAGTCAACTCTTCGCATGAGGTGGCCAAAACTGGAGTTTCAGGTTCAGCATCATTCCTTCCAAAGAAATCCCAGGGTTGATCTCCTTCAGAATGGACTGGTTGGATCTCCTTGCAGTCCAAGGGACTCTCAAGAGTCTTCTCCAACACCACAGTTCAAAA
>SJYV01047663.1:0-16178 GCA_006410875.1 Neotragus pygmaeus | reverse complement strand
GTGAGTTTAATTTGAAACCAAGAAGAACTTTGTCTTATAGCCTGTTTTGTTTGTGGCTATTCTTAGCTACAATCTATAGTTGTCATTTTAAAGCCTGGTGATGTAAATTTATTTTCTTAAGAAATGCATTTGCTGTCCTTGTGCATCATATTACCTGAATTGTAGTCAATTCACTGGGCAGACAACAGTGATTGCTATTTATTGAGCCCATGAATGTTCCAGGCACTATCATAAGCACTTTGTTGCATAATATTAAGTCTTATGGTGTAGGTACGATTTTTCTAGAAGAAACTAATATGTCAAGAACTTACGCAACCGCCTAAAGTCACATTGTTTGTAAGGAGTTGAGCTGGGGTTTAGAAGTCAGATTTCTGACTCTAGAGCCCATGGTCTGTCCATCATGGTTTGCTGGTCCCAATGTTCACTTTTGTTCTTGACTTTCCATTTGTGGTAAGGAGCGGATATTGTGAGATACATTCGATCATCTTGGCAAAAACACAAGTGATTCACTTTGAGCTTCTCTGTCAGTGTATATCTGCCATAAAGTAGCTGCCAAAACCAAGTTAGCTTAACTGCTACTGCAGCGTGGCTAATTGTGTCTGCCAAAACTGTAGACAGTATTAACTATCTCTGATTTAGATGCTTCTCTTTATAAAACTTGTCATCCCCCTAAGCTATTTGGGCCTGGACAGAATTTTGCCTTTTATTATATTTTAGGCTTTAAGTGACCTGGGGCACTGGGTCTTCTCCCTGACCTTTGCCCCACATGAAGCATTGGAGATGCAACAGAGTATGACATGTGAGCTCTCTAGGTTTAGTTGGGGAGATAGAGACCCGTCATTCTGAGATAATGTAGTATGTAATATAACAGAGACAGGTGCAAAGTGCTACTGGAGGATGAAGGAAGGTGTGACTGTCAGGGAGAATCAGGAAGAAGGCTTCTGTGAGGAGGTGACTTGTCAGATAGGTCTTGAAGGGTAAGGAATTTACTAGGCAGGGAAGAATGGAGGAGAGGCCTTGCAGATAGAGGGAGCAGTCTGTGAAAGATATGGGATTTTTACAAGAGCAAAGGTGTGTCCAATATTGAGGGATTCAATAAGAACTTTGGCTGGGGTGCAGATTGTTTGGGGAAAGGAAGGTATAATGGTAGAAGAGTCTGGAAAGATAGGTCAGGGCTCATTTGTGAAGAACTCTGAACTCAATGATGAGAAGTTTGGATGGGAGGCTAACAGGCTAACAGGCTCACATAAGCCTATGTTTCTCAAAATGTAGGGCATCTTCCACTGGTAGTTACGTTGTACTCTCACAAACATTTACAAATTTTATATATTCTGATGTGGCTTATAAAAAAATAGCACCAAATTATATCATCAGATCTAAGGTGACAAGATACAGCTTAGTGAATGTAGAAAGTAACCAGTTTTAAGTTGATTTAAAAAGAAAGAAGTAAATAATCGTACACATGGTGTGTGAATATGGGAAAATGAGCAAGTAATATTCCAATGACTGAAACTTGGAAAATAGTGCTTGTTGGCAATAAAAAGAAAAACATGAAAATATTTTAGATGAGGAATGTCATGATCAGGTTTTCGCTTTAGTATGTGCTCGAAGGGGACGTGATCAGTTAGGAGGCTGGCAGTCTGTTCCAAAGATGGCCGGTGAGGACCCAGGGAGCAGCACACAGGAGGAGGGAGCAGAGTTGAGAGACACTTAAGAGGTGGAATCCATAGGACTTTGTAGGTTTGAATATTACTATTTTATCAGTTTACAAGGTGGTGCTACTGCTCAAGAACCTACCTGGCAATGCAGGAGACATAGGAGACGTGGGTTCAATCCCTGGGTCAGGAAGATCCCCTGGAGGAGGAAATGGCAACCTCCTCAGTAATGTTGCCCGAAGAATCCCATGGACAGAGGAGCCTGGTGGGCTACAGTCCACAGGGTCACAAAGAGTCGGACATGACAAGCGACTAAGCGGACCAAATGCATGGGAGACACACATTTATCAGTGTCATCTGAACTATTTTAAAAGCTTGTAGTCCATGTGCCTATTATCCTTTTTATGCTAACATGAGCATATGTGGCCTAGATCAGGCTATGTACATATATATCCATGAAGGTAACAGTGGAGGCTGTTGTCACGAGTGGGTTTAGATTATACACAAGCATCCTCACTGTCTTACTGAGTATCCTTGAGAGATACAAGATACAAGGAGTTATATAAGGAGTATGAGTGTGATCTGTGATCCTTAGCCATATGAGAAACTCCTTCAAGACTCAGCTCAAATATCAGCACCCCTGTGAAGCCTTTCCTGTAACTCCCCCTCCCTCCACCACACACACACACACACACACACACACACACACACACACACACNTCCTTAGCCATATGAGAAACTCCTTCAAGACTCAGCTCAAATATCAGCACCCCTGTGAAGCCTTTCCTGTAACTCCCCCTCCCTCCACCACACACACACACACACACACACACACACACACACACACACACACACACGCACACAGGAAGCAATAGTAAAGGCACTTAGCTTTCACAGCACCCTGCACTTACCTCTCTCCTCTATCCTGTACCATACCATAGTGTGCTGGTCTGTGGATATGTCTCTCTCTTTCCTAGACTGTGACCTCCGTGAGGGCAGGGACCAGCTCTTATGTATCTCCACACCCAAAGCATCCAGAATACTACTTGGTGCATGAAGTGAAGTCGCTCAGTCGTGTCTGACTGTTTGTGACCTGATGGACTGTAGCCTATCAGGCTCCTCCATCCATGGGATTTTCCAGGCAATGGAGCTGGAGTGGATTGCCATTGCCTTCTCCAGGGGATCTTCCTGACTAGGGATCGAACCTGGGTCTCCCGCACTGCAGGCAGACACTTTACCATTTGAGCTACCAGGGAAGTCCACTTGGTGCATGGGAGACACCTTATAAATGGTGATTGGGGGAGAAGAATGGATCAACATATTTACATGAATATAACTCTGGACCTTGGTCCCACAGAGTGCCAAATACCATAAAAAGATTAGCTGTTTGCTGCCTTTGCTGCTTTTGCAGAATGAAGTAGTAAGTTAAAGTGGCTTGGGTATACAACTTGACTCAGTTCAGTTCAGTCACTCAGTTGTGTCTGACTCTTTGCGACCCCATGAATCGNGGTTTAAGCAGAATCAGGAACTTACTGCCTTGGGATCTCAGAAGCTGTCAGGAGGCTGGAGAGCCAGGCCGGGGAGGATGGGAACCAGAGTGGCTCCAGCCCCATGCCTGACGACACCTGTGTCAGCTCTGTGTCACTCTTGGTCTTGGGGGAGGATGGGCATCTCTGTTGATCTGCCTTGGGTCATACGCCACCAAAGGAGAGAAGTGGCTTTTCTCCCAAGGAAACCGGGGTTTTGACACCACGAGAGCAATGCTCAGTTACTGCACCTCCAGAAAAACACCAACATCCACTCAACCACCCCAGAACATGGGTGCCGTGGAAAATCCATATTTCCAAGTGGGGACAATGAGGCACACAGGAGGTCAGTAATTTGTGGGATTCAAACAGATTCAAAGTCTGCTGTCTTCAAAGCCCAGATTCTTTCCCGCTATGTCCTTTTGCCTTGCTGAGTGGGTAATCCTGATGTTTCCTGACACTTAGGTACTTCGGAGCGCCCACCTGCCCATCCCAGCACACCACATGGAATCCTTCCTGTCCTTTAAATTTGGGCCTTTCTCTGCTTGAACACCCTTAAAAGTCCATTCACATCACTAATCACCATGTGTGTGGCCTCCTTCCCCAGCAGCAGAGAAGCTCCTGGAGGTCACCTGTCAGTAAACATAGGAAAACTTTAAATGGAAATCTTGAAATCCAAGGGTCTATGAGAGAGGAGCTAACAGAGCAAGGAGAGGGAGCGGACCTTCTGGGGTTGTTCATTTTCTTATTGTTGAATTTTAAGAGTTCTTTGCATATTTTGGATCACAGTCGTTTATCAGATGTGTCCTTTGCTAAATATTTTCTCCTAGTCTGTGACTTGTCTTCTCTTGAAATAGATCACACTTGGCTAAGTTCAGCTAAATCTTACTCCAAAATCCTGCTTCTGAAAGAGGCAAGAAATGTATGCCCCTCTCCACCCTCTCAGAGATCCCACAGGAATGGGGAAGCCCCCATCTTCATCCCTGTGTGATCCCCATAAAGATGCTTCTCTTTCAAGATACTGATGGTTCCTGGAGGTGAGTTTGGGACTGGGATTCTTTGCCAGGGTTCCCGAGGCCAGAGCTCTTTAGATCCATCTCTATATCTGTGCACCACCCCTTCTGAAGACCTGTCACCTGGTAGGGGTCCTCATGGACCTGGGACACAGGTTTCCCCACCATCAGAATCATCCACCCTCGAAGCTCTGATCTACTTCCTTCCTGGGGAAGCTGCATCCCAGGGTAGCTTGTGTCCCCATTCTGAAAGCCCCGGAACTGTCCACCCCCAGTAATTCAGTCATCTGGACTCAAGCTCACCCCACCTTGTTCTATAGGGTGGGGAAGAAAAAAGCTCTCTGAAGTTGGGTTCTTTTACAGGGAGGACAAATTAGACATGCCACAAGGGAAATTAACCTGTCGCAAATGGTCACCAAGAGTCCAGAATGGTGCTTTTGTTCAAAGCCGGGGTTTTCTGAATTCTGGAATTCCGCCAGGAGTCACTGCCTCCAGGGAGCTTTTTCTTTCCCCACCTCCCAACTATCCCCAGCCAACTGAGCTACCCCTGCCCCCTCCGTTGCCATAACATTGTGGCTGCAACTCTGATGCCACAGTGATGGGATGGGGGAGTCACCAGTCCATCTCCCTGATGGGCTGTGAGCTCCCTGAGATCAGGTTCTGTCCTATTTGTCTCTCCAACATCTGGTGCAGATGAAGCCAACGTATTCCCCACTGTTGTTCAGTTGCTAAGTCCTGTCGGACTCTGCAGTCTCATGGACTGCAGCACGCCAGGCTTCCCTGTCCTTCACTATCTCCCAGAGTTTGCTCAGACTCATGTCTATGGAGTCAGTGATGCCATCCAACCATCTCATCCTGTCACCCCCTTCTCTTCCTGCCCTCAGTCTTTCCCAGCATCAGGGCCTTTTCTAATGAATCAGCTCTTTGCATCAGGGGCCAAAGTATTGGAGATTCAGCAGCAGTCCTTGAAGGGGCCAACTCCAAGTCTTGGGTTGGTGCAGGAGGCACCCCACCTTGGGGAAGCTCCAAGGCTGATGGGGTTGGGGGTGAGTGCTGGAGTCCTTGGCCTTTGGGTTCACCGCACTTGCCTTGATTCCACTTTATGCCACTTTCCTCTGCCCACACACACCCCCCTTGCTGGTGAGAGCAGCTCCTTTGAGATGTCTTTTGCATTTTCATTAATTTCTATTGAATAATTGAAACCAGAAGATTAATACCTTCAACCTAAACCTGAATTGCAGTGTGTGTGCTGTTTATAATTGTAATTCCACTGGAGTCAGAAACATTCGAGTAAGTCCTCCTTCTCCAGGGACAGAGGGAACAAAGCTCTGTCTGGAGGGCTTAAAACACAGCGCCGGGCTCAGTCAGCACACCCGGACGTCTTTTTTTAATTAACGGATGGATGGAAGGAAACAAGGACCCCAAAGATCAAGCCAGCTGTATAGAAGCTTCCAAAATTAGGGATGATTCTCCTTACTTTCTGGGCTGGAACCAATTTTGTTTCTCTCATCAAAAAATGAAATGGAAATTGCAGAACACCAAGGGGCTGAGGACCTGGCCTGAAAAAGTTTTGCTTTTCCTTTCTTCCCTATCTGATGCCAGCCCACCTCACAACTCGACGTGACCTGCCTCCAGCCTTCTCCCAAAGGCAGAATTCTTAAAGCACGGGCACCATCCTGGGCCCTGGAGCATGTTTAGTGATAATGGGGAAGCAGAAAGCAGAGAGCTTTGGTCTGCAGTCCTCAGCGCGATCCCCTTTGAGGACAGCCAAGTGACAACTCTAGCGGGTGTGGACACCCTTCTTGTCCCTTTAAGCACTACTTCTCCCACTCCGGGCAGGAATTAGGGGTCCTCAGTGTCACCTCAATGCGGTTCCCATTAGCCTTAGTTGGGATACAGAGGGAACATCTCAGATTTTAGAGAAACATAAAGAGCAAGTGAGGAGGGCAAACGTAGATGGTCACGTTCCCTGACCGCTGATCTCTGGGAGGAGCCTGGCACCCGGATGCCTCCCGTTAATCCCATTCTTTCCCAGGAGAAGGGGAAGGACACAATTATTATCCAGAGTCAGCAGTGACTCACAGGCTCCTGGAGGGGGTTTTCCCAAGGGGGTCTCAACAGGAAAAGAATAAGGCTGATGCATCCAGGGAAGCCAGGAGAGGACCCAGTTGGAGAGAGAAGGAGAGCTGAGTGTGAGGCCGTTCCCGGGAGAAGCTGCCTCCCAGGTCCACCTTGGAGGCCCCTGGAGAGGTGGGAGCTGCCGAGGGGAGGGTTCTCTAGGCTCTACCACCTGTCCTTGTTCAAGTTTGGCTTGTTCAAGCCTCACCTAGCTGATCATCACAACCCCTGGTAGCTTACGGTTCTGCTGCTACTTTTTTCACTGTAATCTAAATGCCTCTCCATTTGGGGGTTGACCACAGTACCTCGAGGGTCTAGCTCAGGTACAGAACTGGAGTTTAGGACTCAGTGCAGGAGTCTGATCACCACTGTCCTCATTCCTGTCTTTGCTCCACCTGCACCTCTTCCCCCCACCCACCTTGCCCCTTCCTGCCTCGGGGCCATTGCATAGCCTGTTCCCTCTGCCTGGGATGCTGTTCCTTTTGGCTCACTTCCTCCAGCTTCCTGGCCAAATGCCATCTCTGTAAGTATCTTCTTATAAATCAATAGCCACCTTCACAGTCCCTCTCCTTGCTGTAATTTTCTTAGTTTTGTTTATTGTCTATCTTCTACCAGCTGCAGTATAAGCTCAATGGGAACAAGCATCTTTTGTGGACAGATTCCCTACATAGGATTCAGCACATAATAGTTTTTCAATAAACGCTTCCTGAATGAATGAGCAAATCACGATTGCTGGCAGGGGAAGGAGAGCAGGGTGTTGGGTCTAAGAAGTAGAAATCTCAACTTTGGGCTCAGTTGGCACAGAGACCACGTGGCCCAGAACTGGCACCAGTGGCTGTGTCTTGCCCTTCCTGGAGGGTAGCCACCTGCTCCTAGGCCATCTGCTTCCCTCCACACTGGTGGCCACAGCTGCGCCAGCTTTCTTAGACTTGAGGGCCCACTCTGATCTCTGGGGTCCCCCCTCCTTCCCTCCCTGGGGCCCCTCCCATGCTTTCTGGCTGCACCTTTATCCTCATGACCAGGCCCCTCGCTTGCACCTTTCCAGGCGCCATCTGCAAAGTTGGGATCAGAGAGAAGAATGGGGCATCTGAGCCAGCTCTCCATGGCAAATCAAAGTTTAAAAGATGCCACTTTTAACTATGCTTGAGCACCATGTACCCTGAGGCTTTTTGTGGTAAACAGCTCTCAATACACAGTTTCTTCATTAGTTATTATTATTTTCTTAAGCAGTGGCAAGGCAGGAGGCAGGGCCCTGCTCAGTCCACCATGACTCAGCTGTCAACCCCTGGGATGACCGGGGCTCTGGGCAGCTGCCTGCCTGGGCCCAGGGGGAGCAGGAGTAGCCTGAATGGAGCCAGAGCCGTGACATGCAGACTTCGGGAGGAAAGAAAGCAGGGGGAGGGGGGAGGGCCGCACTGGCAAAGACACCCCTTCCACCCCATGAGACATCCTTCCGGGGAGCCCCTCCATGGGGTAATCAGGACTTTAGCACAGGGGGAAAGAGAAGAGAATTATCACTTACTGAACAGTGACTGAGGCACCTTACATGTGGCAAAAACCCATTTTTCATAAATGAAATGCAGATAAGACATAAAAAGCCCTAATATGTAGCCTGTGCCAATTTCCAAGGCGTAAACACTCCCACCACAGCCAGTTTCAAGACACCAACTATGTGATACTTGTCTTGTAAAACTGCTAAAAATTTAAAAACCATTTCTGCGAGCCAGTAGGAACCAGCCCCACTAGCCCCCCCACTATATACGATAGGATTCAAAACTTCTCTGCAAGGAGGCGTGATGGTTAGTTAATTTCATGTGTCAGCTTGACTATGCCACGTGTGCCCAGATATTTGGTCAAATGTTATCCTTGGTGTGTCTCTGAGGGTGTTTCTGGATGAGATTAGCATTTGAGTGAGTAGGCCGAGTAAGCAGATTGCCCTCCCCAATGTCAGTGGGCCTTGTCTAATCAGTTGAGGACCTGAATAGGACAAAAAGGCTGACCCTTCCATGAATAAAACCTGACTGTCTTGAGCTGGGATATCGACCATTCGTCACCTTTGTACTGAAACCAAAACACTGGTTCTTCTGGGTGTTAAGCCTGCTGATTTTTGGACTGGAACTTACACTATTGGTTCACCTGATTCTGTAGGCATTGGGACTCAGACTTGAATTACATTATCAGCCCTCCTGGGTCTCCAGCTTGCTGGCTGGACATCATGAGTGCTGCCAGCCTTCATTTTATAAACAGATAGATATCTCCTATTGGTTCTGCTTCTCTGGAGAAACTAATTAATACAGGGGGAATTGTGGTCACCAGAATAATGCCCCCACCCCGCCAAAGATGTCCATGTTCTAGTCCCCAGAACCTATAAATATGTTTTGTCATGTGTTGATTAATTTTACATGTCAACTTCACAGCACCACAGTGCCCAGATATGTGGTTAAACATATTCTGGATGTTTCTGTGAGGGTTTTGGGATGAGATTAACATTTAAGCAGATGGACTTTGAATAAAGCAAATTGCCCTCCCTAAAATGGGTAGGCCTTACCTGCCTTCAGGCTTGAACTGCAACATCAGCTCTTCCCTGGGTCTCCAGAGAGGTGGTCCACCTCAGACTTTGTACTATCCAGTCTCCATAATCATATGAGCGAATGTCTTAAAATAAATCTCTTTTGCTATATGTACCTACCCTGCATATATACATACATTCGCATCTGCCTCTCTGGAGAACTCTAATATGCATGGCAACAGAGAAGACAGGAGAATCCTACAGTTGCAGATGGAATTAAGGTTGCTAATCAGGAGTCAGAGTCAGGGAGATTGTCCTGGATAATCCACAAGGGCACAATGGAACCACAAGAGGGGCAGGAGGGGCAGTGTCCAAGTGATGAGATGTGACAAGGGCTTGACCAGCCATTGACAGTTTTGAGGATATAGAGGGGCCACGAACCAAGGAATGCAGGCAACCTCCAGAAGGAGGAAAAGGCAGGAACAGATTCCTTCCCAGCATCTCTAGAAGGGACGCAGCCTTGCTGACACATTGATTTTAGCCATGAGCCCCATCTCCAACTTTGTCCTCCAGAATTGTAAACTGATACATTGGTGGTGTTTTATGCCACTAAGTTTGTGGTCATCTGTTACAGCAGCCGTGGGAAACTAATCCCAATATGTTTTGTCCACAGTTAACTAAACGATGCTCCTAAAGCTCAGAGAAGCGGGCTGTCCAGGTTGCCATAGTGATGAGCATCAAAGGGTTTTGAGCCCGGGGGTGTCTGATTCCAAAGCCCAAGTTCTTTTTTCTGTCTCATGAGAAAAGCTACTCTTGAAATATAAATGCTCTTGGGGAGGTTACCCACTCAGTTCTACTTCAGCCTAAGTAACTGGAAAGTTTTCTTTACAGAAAATAAACCACCACAAAAGTCAATGTCCAGGTGAAGGCACAGCTGGGCTTGCGAGAAGGACGGAAGCTGCCCCCTCCTCAGGGTGGTGTGGCCCGAACGAAGCTGGATATGAAGACTCCCAGGTGGTCAGCGGAAGCATGTAGACTTTAAGTCTTTGGGGCCAAGAGGTGTTTCCAAGCCCTGCACCAAGAGGCTTGGATGCCGACCCCTCCCTGGAAGCCGAAGGCCGTGGCCTGTGGTTTGAGGTCAGGAAAAGCAACCTCATAAGGCCCATAGCTTCAAAAGAAATTACCTGTCCCAGGGCAAGGAGATGAGGAGGAGGCTGGTCTGTTTTTCTGGAAGAGGCCTCATGAAATACGAGGAGATGCCAGCCAGGCACGTTCCAGAATGGATGAAAACCAAACATCATCAAATGCAGGAAGCCCGGTGAGTCCCATTCCCCAGGCCCTGGGTGCTTGTGCCCAAGACATTGGCACTAGATAGGAGAACATGTATCTCTCGGGTCAAACGCTGCACCAAGCACTTAGGTTGGTTGCCAACCTTTGTTGAACGAATGAGCGATAGGGAACAAGATAGAGAATGATGGTGCCAGCTTTAGACAAGATGCGGGATTCACAGTCTCTACCCACCCCTCCAGCCCCACCTTCTAAGGGCCCCAGAACTGGCGCCCAAGAGAGGGCTTCCGGAGGTCCGAGGCAGGGGCTGGGGCAAGGGTATCAAGCATCCTGGGGTGTCTCGCCCGGGTCCAAGGAACCCCTACATGGCCCAGCCCCCCAGCTGCAGTTATCTCCAGAATCACCCGTCTCCAGAGCCCCATATTCAAATAAGCACAGAAGCTGAGCCTGGGCTATATTTAGCAGAGTCAGAGGGAGACGATCTAAGGCTGAATCAAGCAGAGCTGACCTGGAAGTCGGCTCGAGCGACCGCACCCCTCCCACTGGATGACGCTTCCAGGTGCCCTGACAGCCCGCATCTGGGGGTTTGTCGGGGGAGAGCCAGCAGGATCCACAGCCTGTCCGCATGCCTGGGCACCAGCGCTGTTTCGCCTCTGAGAGCTTTTACCGAGTCAGCACCACACTTTTATGAGAAAAGATGGACTGGGCTGTGTTCTGGGGCCGACAGCCTGGCCAGGGAGCCATCCCGCTTGTGACTGAGGGCATTCGGCCCCGGCCTCTGGGCCGGTAACCTCTCGCTCCTATTATTATCTTTAAAAGCAGCAGCAATCTGACCCCTTGTGTATTAGTTTCCTGCAGNATATATATATATATATGTTGTTCAGTCACTCAGCCATGTCCGACTCTTTGCAACCCCGTGGACTGTAGCATACCAGGCCTCCCTGTCCTTCACCATCTCCCAGAGTTTGCTTGAACTCATTACACCTTGTTTATTGTCTGTTGATGGACCCCTAGGTTGCTTCCACATCTGGGTATTGTAAACAGTGCTGCTATGAACGTTGGGGTGCATGTGTCTTTTCCAATTATTGTTTTCATTTTCTTCAAATACATACCCAGGAGTGGAATTTCTGGGTCATATGGTAGCTGCATTTTTAGTTTTTTGAGAAACCTCCATGCTGTCTTCCACAATGGCTGTTTACATTCTCCACACCAAGTTCTGCCTGTCGGACGGGAAATACGAGAGACTCAAGAAGGGGCCACATCCCACACCCAGATGAGGGTGTGGGCACACTCTTTCCTAGAGCAAAGCTGACCCCCGTTGTCAGAACACGTGAACTGAGCCTTGGCTATTCAGATCATAAAAAGGCTTACCACAGGATTCTTGAGTAGAACACTCTAGTACATTTAAACTGTTTTTCTTCAGGGAAAGATTTATGGTATAAGTCGATTTTTGAAAGCCAGTGTCAAGCTAGAAAAAGAAAGGAAACTGACTTAGCAGCTACATAGCAGCTCAAGTGTTTCCCTGATGGCTCAGTGGTGAAGAATCCGCCTGCCATTGAAGGAGGTGCGGGAGACTCGGGTTTGATCCCTGGATGGGAAGACCCTCTGGAGGAGGAAATGTGAGCTCTGAATCCAGCAGAACACGCTTGACAGATGGAGAAAACTTCTCCACTCCAGTATTCTTGCCGGGATAATCCCACGGACAGAGGAGCCTTACAGGCTGCAGTCCATGGGGTCGCAGAGAGCCAGACAGGACTGAACTCACACACGAGCAGCATAAAGATATGTAGCAGCTAATGTAATAGGTCATTTTATAGTTCAGCAACTTTTGGACAAATACACCTAAATATAAAGCAAACAGTTGGAGAAACTCTGGGGAGGCCTTGACTAAAAGACAGCACAGTTCTCATCCCAAGATGCTGGCAGTTTCCATGGGGAAACGGACGCTTAATAAAAGAGGACAAGATGCTGTGAGAGAGACACAGTGCTGAAACAGATCAGCCGCAGCTGGGATTTGGAAACTTCTTGGTCAGTGGATGAGAGGAACTCGTCAAAATGTTTCTCTTTCTTTCCTTCCTTCCTTCCTTCCTTTCTTTCTCTTTCTTTCTTTCTTTCACTATACAGCTTTAATATCAGAATCATTGCCACTGAATTACAAACTGCCTGTATAGACAGAGAAACAAAGTGTGCATTCAGTAAGTAGGTAGCTTTGGGACAACCAGAAGCGTAACTTCTGTTACAGTTAATGATAAACACATTAAACAGGATTTTCTCTCAGAAGGACAACTGCATGTGTTTTTAAACTTTGGGGAGTTTGGACCAGTATTCATAGAAATCACATCCAGCGCATGCTGATCTGAAGACTTTAAATGTTTATCTGTAACAAGAGTAAGTGATTTAACCAGAACTTGCGACCCGTCCTTTGCTTTCTGTTTCTTAGCAGTTCATTGTGTTTGTTTTGTTTTTATTAAGAGAGTGGCATAATTTATCACAGAAGGCTGAACCTTATTCTCAAAAAATACATTTATCAAAAAAAGGTTTCAAAAACAACTTTCTGAAAAGACTATTGTTCGTTTATCTTGCAATTTATACTGTGCAAATTCCTGCACCCTCCCTGTGAATCTCGGTGACTTTCGTTAGCTTTTCTTGCTGTGACAATATCTGTCGTTGTAGCATAAAATAATACTTCATTTTTTTCCCTACGATTGTGTTAAAATCACCATAACACTGGAATTTGCTTATCTTCTTTTTTTTCCTTTCAACTTCTTGGTAGTATATAAAAGAGAAAACTAGATTATTCCTTAGATGTTAGGCTTAAATGTTTTCTTTAGGTTGAGCAGGAGGGTAAAGAGAAGCAACACTAAGAAGCTGGTCAGAATTCAGATGAACTAGTTTGGAATTACTGGTTCTCTGCCGTGATGCCTTAGGAAGGACCAATGTCTGTAACCAGGGTTGCGCCTCTGAGATGCGAACAGTATGGCTGAGAACCAGGCTGACGTGAACGTGGATTTTCCTGCCATCTGTCTTGGTACAGCATAGTCAAGGGATTTCCAGTTGTTTACATCTTATAATGTTGAACCAGATATAACTGATAAGTATCTTAATTGAATTCTAAGACACTGTAGATGAGATCGATGGAAAGCGCATTATTAACTCGTGCCACCTGCGTAGTGTCCGGTGGGCAACACCTTGGAAGGCGAAGCTCCTCATCGGGTAGCATTTGTGTGTGCATCTCGTTAATAAGTGACCGAATATTCCTGACTCCCCCATTGCACTTTGAAGTAGATGTGATCGTACCAGTGCACCCCACCCCAGTACTCTTGCCTGGGAAATCCCATGGACGGGGGAGCCTGGTGGGCTGCCGTCTATGGGGTCGCACAGAGTCGGACACGACTGAAGCCACTTAGAGGCAGCAGCAGCAACCAGTGCCCGTGCTATTTTGGTACTAATTCCCCACTGTTTTTAATTTGGGGCAGAGATTTGGGGACAGAATTGGGGAAGCATGCTTCATGCAAAGTTATGGCTCAAAATGTAAACACCGAAATCATCCTGGACATGTTTCAACAGCACGTGTGAGGCAGCCTATTGTCGCAGCACGTAGAGACACCAAAAGGGCTGTGCATGTATGTACAGACTCAGTGTCACAACGTGCGGTGGCAAAAACATGGGACGCGAGTTATCTTGGTGACTCAGCGGGGTTTGGTGTGTTTAACCTTTTAGCCATAGTATTATTTGGTTTTCTATGGAATCATTCTTATTTATTTTTGTCCAATTAGAAGATAATGCCAGGGGGAGAGGTGCCTGCGTCTGTTTACTTTCTCCGCACGAATGATGTATGTAAACACGCACGCACGTATCAGTAGATTTCTCCCAGAGGCGTCTTTCTACACACCGTAAACAAGCCATACCGTTCACATAAACAGACTCCAGAAGAGAAGTTCCACCCTGACCGTTTCCCTGTCCAGGGCCTGTGTGTCTGTGTGTGTCAGTCTGCCTTTTGACTCTGTTGCCCTCTTACTCCACATTATGAGGACCTGCAGGGCGAGGATCCTTAGGAGTCAGGCCAGGTGGATTGTGTGAATCCATCTCTTCTGTGTGAATGGCTCCTGTCTAGAAGGGGAAAAAAAAAAAAAAGCAAAGTATCAACTGCAGAAACCACATTCAGGTTAAAGGGCACCGGCCATCCTGCTTGAACTCTGCCTTAAGGACGAAGCTTTCATTTGATAAAGATCATTAGTCACCAAGACATATATTTTATAGAGTTCCCAGCAGCAGTCACTGGAGTGTACCAGATGGTTCATTAGCATAGGCTAGACAAGTCAGAGGCTTTCAGAATCATTTAGAAAATGTCAAACAGAAACAAGAACCCTGTCACTTTTTATTAGAATTAACTGCATCATAGCCTGGACACAGGTTTCACCTTGGGTCAGAAAAATTAATACAGAGTTGTATGCATTGTGTCATATACTGGCTTAAGATCAGTCTTCCTCAAGGGACTCATTTGCTGGTAGTATATTATCACCCTTCTACTTTCGGAATCCTCAACCTTTTCTTTTGCGAAATATGAAAAGAACTGACCTTGTTCAAAACCCACTGGTGTCTAATTGACTGGAGGCATAGGCAGAATTTCCACATGACATTCTTCTAAAGCACGTTTGTGACCGTCTCCTCAGGCAGTCTCCATGAGTGGGGCTGACCGACCGTCCAGCGGTGCGTTGAGTGGGCTTTATGGCAGGAGGAAAACGCAACCCCAAATTGAACACTGCTATAAACAGGAATTAAAACACCATTGAAATATTGTGGTTTTTTTTTTTAATCCAGATGTCAAAAACCTGGAGAACTCCCAGCTGGTGGAAGGCGTCCAGGAGCAGGTCAATGCCGCGCTGCTGGACTACACCGTCTGCAACTACCCGCAGCAGGCGGAGAAGTTCGGGCAGCTGCTGCTCCGCCTCCCGGAGATCCGGGCCATCAGCATGCAGGCCGAGGAGTACCTGTACTACAAGCACCTGAACGGGGACGTGCCCTACAATAACCTGCTGATCGAGATGCTGCATGCCAAACGGGCGTAGGCAGCACCGCGCGCGCTCGGCTCCCCAGCAGCACAGAGACCGGGGGGCGGGGGGAGAAGAACAGGAAGAAAGGGGAAAAATACTCTGAATGGCTCCAAGCAACATGAATTAAACACTTGGTTTAAAGATACTGAATTTAATAAGGCACAGTAGTCAAATAAATGATGTATCAGGGTATTTGTATCGCAAACTGTGAATCAAATGTGTCACATCCCCAAAGCTTTCTGTGCAAAAGACACTGGAGCGGAGTGGATTGAACCCACAGACGGATCCCAACACCATGTCAGGCTGGAAACGGACAGAAGCTTTCTTGTATATTGAAACTGATCTCCGCTGTAAAGAAATCTAGGAACTGATCTATGTTATTCGTTAGGCTCACGTGGCAGGGAATTTGAGCTTACAGAATTCCTCCGTGGTAAAGCTGAACTGAAACCATCCTCAAGAATCCATCAGCTGCACCGATAATAGCCTTCTCCTCTTCCTTCCAAGGACCTGGCACCTTCTGTCCTGTGATCCCGGAGTCTGTACCAAGGACCTGTGCTCAGCCACACCCCCCAGGAGCTCCGCCAAACCTTGAAAAGCCTATTCTTGACTGTCTGTATCTTAGACCTGCCAAGAGCTAATAAGAACAGTCCATTGATACGTGAGCTTGCCATTTTGAGTATATTCTGGTTTGTTTTGTCACGTGTTCATAATGTTTGGGAAAAAAAAAAAGCGGGCAGTGTCCCTCTTCTGATCCTATTACAAGCACTCATTAATACTAAGGGTAGCGACTACAAACTTAAAGCTTTAGCTTTAGCATTACTGGATTTCATAAAAAAATCCCAGCAGAAAGGCTTATTAGGATACATCAGCCTTTTTAACCATCAAGGTTTGTAGTTCATTAAAAAAATACAATAGGAAACATATCTTGCTGGAATGTCAAATAGTCACCGTTCTGAACAGGAAACCAACACGGAAGCATGTTAAGCTATGCAAAATAAAGGCGGGGGTAAGCAGAC
>SJYV01047661.1:6130-19004 GCA_006410875.1 Neotragus pygmaeus | reverse complement strand
ATGGACAGGGAGGCCTGGCGTGCTGCAGTCCATGGGGTCGCAAAGAGTCGGACATGACTGAGTGACTGAGCTGAACTCAACTATCTACACATGTGGATGTAGCATGTGGTTCATACAATTCCTACTTGAGATTGGTTTCCAGGAACAGATCGGACCCCAGCCAACATTCCTCAGCAGTTACTCCATCACACAGACATAAATCCCATTTGCACTGCTCCAGGCTTAGCAGCGTTTTTTCCTCCTATAGACACCCTGAATTAAAAATGAAAATATGTGTTAACACTAAGCATTCTGAATGATGTCCACGTTGAGTTTATCAGCAGAACTCTTAGTGACTCTGCAAGGGTGCCGCCGCATCATGATCTTTCCCCTTCATCTCTGGAGGAGAAATGAAGCTTCTCTCATATCACCGAGCCATGCCCCGTTCTGTTCTCAGACATGGGACATGCAGGAAAAGCCCTATTGCTGGAGGTGGGGGAGATGTAGATAACTCAGGGTGGCTTCTGTGTCTCCTGCACATGTGGAAACCCTCCGCTTAATGCTGGGCTCAGAGTCAGTACGGAGGGGCCACCTTGTGCTCCCTGCATACTGAGGCCCCCAGCCAGCCATCCCCTCTGGAAAATGGCCTCTTCATCCATCCACACTGGAGGATTCTCCGTCCGGCCACCTGTTGGCAGGAGCCTATACCTGGCAGCGTGGGGGATCCCAGTCACCACCACACCTCATGTATCACACACTTACACCTCATAGCAGGAGTACTACATGTCAACTGCTCTGTGCCAGGAGCAAGTATTATATATCAAGCACTGACTTTGTGCTAGGCTTATGTTAAGTACTTTGCATGTATCATTAATTTATTTAACCCTCATCACAATCCTGAGGTAGCTAACATTACAATTGAGATATCTGAGGCTGAGAGAGGTGCAAAAACCTGCTTAAGGTCACCCAGCTAGCAAGGTAGGAAACTGCTTTTTATTTTTGCAAATCTCTTTAATGTTTGGCCTGACTGAAGGCATCTGGATTTCCATAACGATTTATGCCTTTGAGAATTGCAGAACTCTCAGCAAATAAGAACTCAGTCCAGGAAATTCCCTGGCAGTCCAGTGGTAGGACTCCATGCTCTCCCTGCCAAAGGCCCAGGTTTGATCCCTAATGGCGAACTAAAAATCCCACAAGCCTCGCAGTGCCAAGGGGCGCAGGGAGAGAGAACTCAGTCCAAATGCTTGTCTACCATGACTTCTAGCGGCATAAGGTTATATTGCTAGGAAGATTCCAACCTCTCATTATTATGTCTTCTTGAGAAATTCTGCTAGGAGAATTTACAGTTTTTTTTCCAGCCATCACCTGAGAATAGTCTCCTGACTTAGCACGCCTGTGTGCGACCCTTTGGACTGAAGCCCATCGGTCTCTGTCCATGGGACTTCCCAGGCAAGAATACTGGAGTGGTTTGCCATTTCCTACTCCAGGGCATCTCCCTGACCCAAGGGTCAAACTCATGTCTCCTGTGCTGGCAGGCAGCTTCTTAGCCCCTGAGTCCCCTTAGAGCACTGACGAAAAAGGGCTTGCAGTTGTGAACCTTTCTCTGCCCCTTTGAAATGCATTTGTATCTCCTTTAACTCTGAAGTGTCTTTCTCGAGGACCTGAAGGCCACTCCTTAGAAATGCAACCGCCAGGAAGGACAGGGCCTCTGTCTCCCGTCTCCAGGAGGACAGAACCCTAACTTCAAGAATGCCCAGCACCTGATGCAGCTGACCCGATCACATTTACACTGAACAACCCTTCGTAATTTTTCCTGTGAGCCCCCACACTCCCCCTTCTGATTCCCTCATTCTCCCTTTCAACTGCCCAGTCTCAGGCTTCCCTGGCAGCTCAGTGGTAAAGAATCCGCCTGCCAAAGAAGGAAACTCGTGTTCAGTCCCTGGCCCGGGAAGATACTCTGTGCTGTGGAGTAACTAAGCCCCATCACAACTACTGAACCTGCGGTCTGCAGCCCGGAGGCCACAACTGCTGGAGCCCTCACGCCTGGAGCCTGTGCTCTGGGAGAGGGAAGGCTGCGGCCACGAGGTCCCTGCTCACCCAGCAGCGAGCAGCCCCTGCCCACTGCAGCTACAGGAAGGCACTCACAGCACGGAAGACTCAGCACAGCCCTGAGCAAATAAACACATAAGATTATAAA
The DNA here is from genome assembly GCA_006410875.1 of Neotragus pygmaeus. NCBI lineage: Eukaryota > Metazoa > Chordata > Mammalia > Artiodactyla > Bovidae > Neotragus > Neotragus pygmaeus. The sequence goes on along the minus strand of SJYV01047661.1, from coordinate 16,828 downwards.
AAAAAAACCCCAATCACCTCTGTACACATTCAAATGGAGTTCAGTTATTGCCTCTTCTGTCAGCAGTTGCTGAATAAAATCTGTTTTCACCAAGTTAACCAGTATCCAGCTTTGTCTGACACCTTCAGTCTGCCCCAATATTGTTCGTTCAGAAGCTTAAAAAAAAACTTCTACCATACATTCGTGAGAAATGGGAATAGGGGGGAAGTATTATTAGGAACTTAGTTTGGAACTCACTGACTCACAGAAAGGATCTCAGGAATCTCCCAGGTTGTCCCTAGTCCACACTTTGAGAACTACTTCAATAGACAGAACCCTATATTAAAATCAGGCTTCCCTAGTGGCTCAGATGGTAAAGAATCTGCCTGTAACGCAGGAGGCCTGGATTTGATTCCTGGGTCAGGAAGATCTCCTGGAAATTAGTGGTTACTCACTCTAGTATCCTTGTCTGGAGAATTCCATGGACAGAGGAGCCGTCCCCATGGGGCAAAGAGCTGGACACGACTGAGAGACTAACACTTATTATAAAGAAGAAAACAAAACTACGAGTAACAGAAAAGAAACAGTCAAAGTAACAGGAGAACACGCATCCAAGATTCCCCTGGACCTGGAGAAAAGTCAGGGACTCCTCAGTCACCCCGTCATGCCCGACTGCAACCCCCTGGATTGCAGCACGGCCACCTCCCCATCCTCCACTGTCTCCCAGCGTTTGCTCAGATTCATGTCCATTGAGTCAGTGATGCTATCTAATCTTTCATCAGTCCGTGACTGTAGAGAACGATACTGCCAGGAAATTTTGCTGGGTTCCTGCTAGAGGCCAGATCTGGTCTCCTTGGAGGCTGCCTGATTTGTGGCTTCCATAGGCACCTGCTGTGGTGAAGGAAGATGCTTGACCACATGCTCCTCCTGATACCGAAGACCTTGCGGGCTTGGGCCCCAGATGAGTTGCAGGGGGCATGCCCAGCAAAGAGCAGAAGGGTCCCCGGAGGAGCAGAGATTCAAGGGCAGAAAAGAGTGGGAGAGAGTGCAGAAACTTCAGGCCCCTTGGAGGCCGCCTGCCCCATCCCCGCAGTGACCCCTTTGCCATGTTTGTGCTTTATTGTCTGTCTCTCCCCACTACCCTGGCACCACTGTGAGGGCAGGCAAGCACCTCTGTTCTCTGCTTGCTAGGCCTGGTTCCTAGCGTACAGTAAATGGTCAAGTAAATATTCTTATTTGATTGCATCCTGGTGAACATCTGCTTTTTCCTTCTTTTCTAGTAATTTTTTAACAGACTCTAACAAACTCACGGGTATGACCCATGGCAAGGGAAACACCCCCAATCGAGAAACAGAACAAGATCAGCTTTCAGATCTCAAGCGGTGCCCACTCTGGGCAACGGCTCCTCAAAACGTTTCCAGTAACAAACGTTTAAACGTTCGTGTGATTCTGAAGCATAGAAATATTTTGAGCACAACGACAGTATACCATCCAGAAAGAAACTAGGAAAGCCCCAGGCCTCCTCCTCCGTGTTTCCGGCTAGGAAGAGCAGACCCCGGATTTCAAGGGCTGTGGCAATCCAGGTTGCCGACTGGCATTTGGAAAGGGGGCCGCGGGGCGCAGACCGCATTTGGAGGAGGGCACCCGGGGCGCAGACTGGCATTTGGAGGAGGGGACCCGGGGCGCAGACTGGCAGTTGGAGGCGGGGCTGCGAGGGCGAAGGGGGCGGAACGGCTGGACTGGGAGAAGGACTTCCCCACGCCGACGAGCCGCAGCGCGGCAGCAGTGAGCAGAGAAACCCCGCCCACTCAGGCCCGCGGCTCTGCGCGGTGAGCGCCTGCGGTGCCTGGCGGCCGGAGGATGGAGGCTCCCATTGGCCGCAGGGCAACAGGGAGGAAGCTCCCATTGGCCCGAAGCCAACGCACTCCCATTGGTTGAAGGCTCGACGAACGGACGCTTTCATTGGCCGGGGCTGCGGCGTGCCGCACGGCCTTCTGGGATCTGTAGTTGCGGTGTCCCCGGCTCGGCCGCCATTGTCCAGCGGGCTGTGAGTGTTGCGGTGCTTGTGGCGGGGACGGCTCTCGTGTTCAGGGTCGCCTCGGGCCCCAGTCCTCTACCTGTCAGCCTAGGATGGACCCCGAGGAGGAAGCGGCGGCACTGGCGATGGCTACGGGGCCGCCGGCAGAACGGCTCCAGGTACGGCGGAACAATAATAGTAACAGAAACAAGGATGGCAGCGGGCCTCGGGCCGGGTATTACCCCTTTAGCCCTCACAGCGCACGGTGGGCAGGGTCGGGCCTTCTCCCTTGCACACGCGGGGAGACTGAAGCCCAGGTTGGAATACGCTGACATGCCCAGCTGGTGAGGGCTGGCGTCTGGATTCGAACCCGGGCTTTCCCGTCCCCGAGTGCGCGTGCTCCGCGAGTCCTCCGGCCTTTCCGTTCTGGGAAAGGACTTGGGTTCGTTCCCGAGCACCAGGCTGGCCCCCCGCCGATACCCTGCCCCTCGCCCCGAAGGCCGTCCACCGTGAGGATGGGTCTTAGAAACTGGAGTAGAGATGCTTCAACGTGCGGAGTCAGCCGACACCCACCCAGAGTCCCGCTCCCCGAAACCCCGGGCACCGCCTCCTGGGTAAGGACACACCGCGTTTTGGGGGTGGGAGCGACTCTCAGGGTCTGACCCCTGCCGGGCTGTCGGGGACTCAGTTCAGAGCAGTCTCCAAGGGCATCTGGGAAGGCGCCTGTTGGAAAGCTCCGGCCCTTCTAGACAAAGTGGCTGCTGCCCGTCTTCTCCATACAGTGCTGACTCCACGTGGCAGGAACCAAAAGAAATGTATAATTCCTTAAGTTCCAGACTTTCTGTCCTTCTGTCCTTGCCTACCGGCTTTTGCATTTATTTCAGATTTGGTATGCAAAGTGAGACTGTTGATAATGCTAGGTGTGCACAGTGTTCAGAGACTGTTGCAGATGTGTAGGAGATGCAACCACGTTTTTGTTTGCTTTTGCTGTGGATCCCGGAGAAGGGGCAGGGAGTGAGCAGTGTCAAAGAGTATCAGAGCTGGGCCATAGTTAAAGCAGTAAAAACAGGTTTTCTTTGGGGACAGTTACATTAGAGGGAAAGAGACTTCAGTATAGAACTGGGCTCAACTGTGAATACAACAAGCAAACGTGGGTATTTTTATAGTGGGGGTAGAGGTAATTTTTGGCTGTTGTCTGACTCTTTGCGACCCCCTGGACTGCAGCACGCCAGGCTTACCTGTCCTTCACTATCTCCCAGAGCTTGCGCAAACTCATGTCCATTGAGTTGTCGATGCCATCCAACTATCTCATCCTCTGTAGTCCCCTTTTCCTCCTGCCTTCAATCTTTCCCAGCATCAGGGTCTTTTCCAATGAGNAGGCTTACCTGTCCTTCACTATCTCCCAGAGCTTGCGCAAACTCATGTCCATTGAGTTGTCGATGCCATCCAACTATCTCATCCTCTGTAGTCCCCTTTTCCTCCTGCCTTCAATCTTTCCCAGCATCAGGGTCTTTTCCAATGAGTTGGCTCTTTGAATCAGGTGGCCGAAGTATTGGGAGCTTCAATATCAGTTCTTCCAGTGAATATTCAGGGTTGGTTTCCTTTAGGATGACTGGTTAGGTCTCCTTGCAGTCCACAGGACTCTCAAGAGTTCTCCAGCACCGCCATTCGAAAGCATCAATTCTTTGGCACTCAGCCTTCTTTATGGTCCAACTGTACATCCATACGTGACTACTGGTAAAGAGTCTGTTTGCAATGCAGGAGATCCAGGTTCCATCTCCGCGTGGGGAAGATCCCCTGGAGAAGGAAATGGCAACCCACTCCAGTATTCTTGCCTGATGCAGGCAAGAGGAATTCTTGAGAGAATTCAAGAGAATTCCGGACAGAGGAGACTGGTGGGCTACAGTCCATGGGGTCACAAAGAATTGGACATGGCTGAGTGACAATACTTTCACTTAACTATATGGACCTTTGTTGGTAAAGTGATGTCTCTGCTTTTTAATATGCTGTCTAGGTTTGTCGTAGCTTTCCTTTGAGGGAGCAAGCATCTTTTAAAAATTTCATGGTTGCAGTCACCTTCTGCAGTGATTTTGGAGCCCAAGAAAATAAAGTCTGTCACCGTTTCCATTGTTTCCCCATCTATTTGCCATGAACTGATGGGACCAGATGCCATGATCTTAGTTTTCTGAATGTTGAGTTTTAAGTCAGCTTTTTCACTCTTCTTTTTCACCCTCATCAAGAGACTCCTTAGTTCCTCTTTACTTTCTGCCATTAGAGTGGTGTCATCTGCATATCTTGCTAAACTGACCTAAAACAGGGTTCTTGCTGAATCAGGCCAAATGATGGGAGGGTACTTGGAGGGCTGTGGGGGATGAGGACTTTGAAAAGCTATCAAGAGTGATCAGATATGGAGGGTGGGATTCTTGGGACCAGTGGGACCCAAGAAACCAATGGGACCAGATTTTTTATAAAACTGAATGATGCAGAAATGGACACAGAAGCCCAAAGGTCAAAGCTTATTTGGGAAGAGGGTTGTGAGCCAGACTAAAGTTCGGTCAAGGAGAGAATTTGTCAGCAGTGAGAGGCTTAAGAGAGAGTGTGTTATTTGTTGCTGTGTAACAAATAATGAAAAACACAGTGGCTTAAAACAACAATAAATATTATCTCAGTTTCTGATGATAGGGATCCTGTAATGACTTTGCTGGTGGTTCTGGCCTGGGTTCGTGACAGTTAAGATGTCAGCCTGGACTGCTGTCACGTGACACTTGACTGGGGCTGGAGGATCCACTTCTAGGATGGCTCATTCATGACAGTTGGCAGCAGGCCTCTCTTCCTTCTGATGTGGGACTCTCTCAGGAGCTGTCTGGGCCTTCTTACAACACGGCACCCAGCTTCCCACAAAGGGAGTGATCCAAGAGAAAGCTCGGTGGAAGCCACAGCGTCTTGTGACCTGGGCTCAGAATTCACTCTCTGAATTATCATATCAGTTACATAAGTCAGATCTGCTCAGTACAGGAGGAGGCTACACGGGGGCTGGGGATCACTGCAGTCCGTCTTGGAGGCCTGCCACCACAGGAGCTGAGGACTGGAAGCAGAGGGCTTTGAGGTCCAGTGTGTTAGCATCCTTTGGCTGCCATAACAGATTATTACAAGTGTGATGGTTTGAAATATATATTAATATGTTGATTCTTAGGGATCCGGAGGTCAGGAGTCTGAAATCACTTTCCCTGGACTGAGATCAGGCGAGGGCAGCTTCACCTTTCCTGTCAAGGCTTTCTGCTGGTCTTGCGTTGCCTTTTTCATCTATTAGAGCCATAGACTGCATTTTTTGGCTCATGGCCCTTTGTCCACCTTCATTTTGCTTTAGTGGTCACATTATCTTCTGCCTTCTGTAGTTCAGTCTTCCAATACCTTCCCTTCAGAAGGACATTTGTGATTGAATGTAAGGACCACCTCGATATTCCAGGATAATCTCCCTATTTTTAAAACCCATTAAGGGTTTTAAATGGGTTTCAAACCCTTAAGGGATGTGATTAACACATCCACAGAGTCCCTTTTGCCATTTATGATAATATTCACAGGTTCCAAGAACTAGGACCTGAATATCTTTAGGGGCCATTTTTCAGCTACCCATAGCCAGGCTAAAGGGGGTCATCCTTTAGCGAAAGGAAGGAGCTATCTGAATTGCTTTAAGCAGAAATGGCATGGGTTTGAAAAATACATTCAGGCATTGCCGGGTGGGAGTAAGAGATGCTGAGAGCTGGCTAACGCCCAGGGTGGAGTCCAGTGACTGGGTGCTGGCCGATGCCAGGGCGGCCTGCTGAGCTGGAGAGGATGTATGGAGGGAGCAGGTCTGACAAAGCCCATCCCACTGGGCCCCGCAGTGCAGAGTGGGAGATCAGGAGGAGGGCTGCAGGGGTCTGCGGTGAAGCAGCCGGGAGGCTCAAAGACAGCGAGGAGTGGGCTTCTGCTGGGATTCTGCGAGGAGACTGCGGGACTCATGTGATGTCACTGAGAGGTCTGTGGCCTAGACAGACAGCCCGCAGCGGGCCCAGCACCGTCACTGGCGCTGCGTGCAGAGCAGGTTGATGGCGGCCGGAGGCACAGCGACCGAGTTTTCAGGGCTGGAGGACCGTCAGAGTGGGAGGTGAGGATGCGGGGACAGGAGCAGAGACCTTGGTCCCAACCAAAGGGTTCTGTAGATTTGTGCATCATTTTTGGTCGAACCACATGCCACCTGTACTATAATTTCTTAAATATTTAAAAATCTAATTGTGGTTTTTCTTAAAGGAAATACCACCTGAAAATTGAAGTCTTTTGTATGTTTTTTTGACTTGCATTTCCTTGGTGGCGAATGACCTTGAGCATCTTTTCAGGTGCTTATTAGCTGATTGTTTATTTTCTTTTATATCTTCTTGAAGAAGTACCTATTTAGAGTCTTTGCTTATTTATTGGATTGTCTTCATTATTGAGTCTTAAGAGTTCTCTGTATCTTCGGAATACAAGTTACTTATGAGAGAGATGATCTGCAGTCATCACCTCCCATCATACTTGTTAATGTCTTTTCACTTTCTTGTTAATGTCCCTTCGAAACAAAAAAGGTTTTAATTTTTATGAAGTCCAGTTTACTTATTTTTTTTTACTTTATTGCTTGTTCTTTTGCTGTTATAGCTAAGAATCCTTTGTGAGATACAGTTATAAAAATTTAGCCATATGTTTTCTTCTAAGAGGTTAATAGTTTTAACTCTTGTATTTATGCCTTTGATCCATTTGAGTCAAATGTTATATGTGGCGTGAGATAGGAGGCCTGTGTTTCGCCACAGTTGTTTGGTTCTGAGTCCGAGCTCCCCCTTCAGAAAGGGCACATGCTACCATCACTTCGTGTGCTGCCTCTCAGAGGTTAAGTACCCTCACAGGCCCTCACATGAACCACAGTCACAGTGAGCCTGCCCGGTCTCTGAAGGGCAGTGAATTTCTAACTCCAGCTGCACACCCCTCTTTTCGGGGGGGAGCATCAGCCTTGCTTTGACTCTGAGGATTTCTCAGTGTGTCAGTTAGCCGTTGTTGCATAACAGACGATCCCAAAATTTGGGGGCTTAGACACAACAGTCCCTGTTCCTTTAGCTCATGAGTCTGCAGGCCAGCAGTTTGGCCTGGTCTCGGTCAGCACCTGCGCCTGTCCACGGTGGGCTGTGGGCTGGTTGGCTTTGCTCTCGCCCAGATGCCTTCTCGCATCCTGGCTGACAGCCCACCCCAGGCGGGAGCCCAGCAAGGCCCGGGAAACCTGACTGCGTTGCTCGGAATGCGCTCCCTGGACACTGGCCTCTTGTCTTTACTTTCCCTGCCCCTCCTCCTAATCCCGAGGACACTGATGGGGACAGTCCGGGTGACGGAGCGTGTGTGATGTTTCAGGAGCCGGTGACTTTCCGGGATGTGGCCGTGGACTTCACCCAGGAGGAGTGGGGGCAGCTGGGCCCGGCCCAGAGGACCCTGTACCGAGACGTGATGCTGGAGACCTTTGGGCATCTGCTCTCCGTGGGTGAGGCCGCTTCCCCTGCTGCTGACCAGAGTCCTGCGCTGACTTACTCTTCATGGGTTACGGGTTGCCGGGCCTCTCACGTGACGACTTGACCTCGGGCTGGAGATCACGGAGCTTGAATTCTCACTCCTGTGGGACACGTGGGTTGTAGACTCTGCCCTTGCGTGTTCTGATGCAGAACCTCATGTGGCGCCCCAGCCCCTGATCGTCAAGAGTCTCGGTCTGGAGCCTGGACTGATTCTCATCTCCAGAGCAGACCCACACCACCTTTGTCTTCCTCTGTTTCCAGGGCCTGAGCTTCCCAAACCAGATGTCATCTCCCAGCTGGAGCAAGGGGCTGAGCTGTGGGTGGCGGAGAGAGGACTCGCCCAGGGCTGCCGTCCAGGTGAGAGCCCGCCGAGTGGGAGCCCTGATGGGAGTGGCTGTGCCCTTGGAAGGGGTGATGTGTTGGGGTCCCCAGAGGACAGTCAGCAAAGGGAAGAGACCTGTCGGGGGGCCAGATCCCCCCCGGACCCCCTCAGTCCCTTGGCAATGCGCTGTAACCGTTCATGAGAGGGGTTGGCTACTAGGCAGACTCGTGTAGGCTGAGGGCCAGGGGGCTGATTGGGGTCTGGTCCTGCGGGCATCCTCCACCTGGCATAGACCAAGACCCAGGCTCCCAGGAGAAAGCAGGTGTTTGCCCTAAGCCACAGTGAGTCTCTTTTCCTAGTTTGGTTCGGGGCAGTGCCCCCAAATCCAAGTTCCCCGACCAAACCAGAGGCCAGCCTTGAGAGCTTTCCCCACGGGGCTTGGACCCCATCCTTTACCCCCACCGGCGGTGCTCCTGGTGCTCTGGGGTCCCCTCACCCATGCCCCCTTCCTCTGAGCTCAGAGGCGCCGGCTCTGCTCGAGGGCCAGAGTCCAGCACTTCCCCCTTTCCCAGCAGCGTGTGCCGTGTCCTTCCCGTGGGATGGTTTCTGGGTGTGAACCTGCCCTTCACCTTCTCCGTTTCATTCTTGCATGTCCACAGTCTGTGCACTTGTGCCGTACACGGTTCTGTTCCCGTGGGAGCCGTGAGTACCTGACCGCGCAGCGCCGTCAGCACGGGGGCGGCAGGCCCCTCACGAAGCGGAGCCGGGGGACCGTGCCGGTGCCGGCCTGGCATCCCCGCGCCGCGGGGCTGGGGGTCCCAGTTCTCCCGGCCTTTCCCTGGGCTGGGCGCGGCTGCAGCAGCTTTGGACGCCACATCCGTGCTGCATGCAAGTGCTGAGGGAGCTGGGAAGAGTGGCGCCAGTCATCTCTGTCTCCTTTCTCCAGCTCCAGATGTTGTTGTTGAGGAGGGGGACACCCCTGCTGCTTGGAGACTGGGGTGGGGTTAGATTGTCGTCAGTCCCTGGGCCGGTGTGTTGGTACCCTGACTACACGTTGAAGGAAGTGGGCTCTGGCCACGGGAAACATAAGGAGCTGGCCCCACAGTCCGCTCCCCCTCTGACACCATCTGCAGGGGTCTGTGGTCCCTCCACACACGGTGTGGCCCCCCACCCGGGATGGGACTGCCAAGTACGCTGGCTCCTCTGGGCGTGGAGCCTGTTTATCTTCAGCCCCAGACAGTAGCCTTCCTTCCCCCAGGCTCTGAGGTAACTCTCATCCGTCTGGCCAGTTCCCTTCTAGCTGCTCGGTCCCAAGCTTGCCATAAAATTGACCCATGTAAAGTGTACGGTTCTCTGGGTCATGGATTGTACATCCATCACCACTGTGTAGTTTCAAAATATTGCAGCTCCCCAGAAATCATCCACTAGAGGTACTCTGGTTTGTTTCTACCCATAGAACACTCTTGATGCCAAATATGTGGGTTTTTTCCACATCAACAACCGATTGTCCAACTCTCCAGGCACTAGATGGGTGTCGCAACGGTTCAGTCCAATTCTGACCCGCCCTCCCTGGAGTTGGTACAGACCTCACAGCTTAGGAACTCAGTCCTGTTAGACTGGCCCCTCTTCAGACATGGGTCACAAGTCGGCCTCCCGTCCTTCGACTGGCTGGCTGTAAACCCGGGGTTCCCACGGTCCCCCTGAGGTTCCCTAGTGTGCTGCAACAGCTCACAGAACTCAGGAAATCACTGCTTGTATTTACTGTGTTTTATAAATGATAGTATAAAGGATATAAATGAAAAGGCAGGTGTCAGGGGAGAGAGGATGAAGCATCCCATCCTGAAGCTGTTGAGGGCCCGTCAAGAGTCACCTCTCAGCATAAACTCATGGTTGAGGGGAATTTGTTACAGTTAACAAAAGACAATCCTAACCCCTCTCACTAAGGAAATTGTGTGCCGGGGCCCAGGGATGAAGACCACATACATATTTCTCTTTAAATGACAGTAGTCGCTCATCACCTCATCCCACCCAGCCCCTGGCAGTCACTAATCCGATTTCTATCAGGGAATTTGCATATTCGGGATATTCCATTTAAGTGGGATCTTATAACATGGCCTTTGGTGTCTAGCTTTTATTTTCTCTTGAAATGTAGTTGATGTGCAACATCTTATATAAATACAGGTATACAATATAGTGATTCAGTTTTTAAAGGCTGTACTCCTCTTACAGTTATAAAATAGTGGGTAAATACCCTCTGTTGTACAAAGTATCCTTGTAACTTATTTTGGTGCGTAACAGGTGGTGTGTGTAACGTATTTTGGTGCATACCGAGTTGCGTGTGTAACTTATTTTGGTGTGTACAGGTTGTGTGTGTAGCGTATTTTGGTGCGTAACAGGTGGTGTGTGTAATGTATTTTGGTGCGTGACAGGTTGCGTGTGTAACGTATTTTGGTGCATGACACGTTGCGTGTGTAACATATTTTGTTGTGTGTAACGTATTTTGGTGCGTAACAGGTTGCGGGTTGTGTGTGTAACGTATTTTGGCGTGTGTAACGTATTTTGATGCGTGACAGGTTGCGTGTGTAACGTATTTTGGTGCGTGACAGGTTGCATGTGTAACGTATTTTGGTGTGTGTAACATATTTTGGTGTGTGTAACGTATTTTGGTGCATAACAGGTTGCGGGTTGTGTGTGTAACGTTTTTGGGTGCGTGACAGGTTACGTGCGTAACGTATTTTGGTGCGTGACAGGTTGTATGCGTAACGTATTTTGGTGTGTGTAACATATTTTGGTGCGTAACAGGTTGCGGGTTG
>SJYV01047658.1:202026-218385 GCA_006410875.1 Neotragus pygmaeus | reverse complement strand
GTGAGAGTTGGACTGTGAAGAAGGCTGAGTGCTGAAGAATTGATGCTTTTGAACTGTGGTATTGGAGAAGACTCTTGAGAGTCCCTTGGACTGCAAGGAGATCCAACCAGTCCATCCTAAAGGAGATCAACCCTGGGATTTCTTTGGAAGGACTGATGTTGAAGCTAAAACTCCAATACTTTGGCCACCTCAAGCGAAGAGCTGACTCATTTGAAAAGACCCTGATGCTGGGAAAGATTGAAGGCAGGAGGAGAAGGGTGCAACAGAGAATGAGATGGTTGGATGGCATCACCGACTCAATGGACATGAGTTTGGATAAACTCTGGAAGTTGGTGATGGACAGGGAGGCCTGGCGTGCTGCAGTTCATGGAGTTGTAGAGTCAGACACGACTGAGCGACTGAACTGAACTGAGGGAGTAGCAATGGAAGCAGCAAGATTCTCCCCTAGAAATTGCATGTGTAAACATCAGCAGTTGTTTAGAAGACTGCTTCATAAATAAAGTAACAGCGGCAAGCACTGAAGGAAATGGCAGCTTTCCTGGGCAGCCAGTCCCAGAGTGAAGCGTGGCCCACCTGGGCAGGGTCCACTGGAGACTCCAGACTGTGGGGGTCACAACCCTGGCCTGGCCAAGCCTTGGCTGGCCAACACCATATTCTAGAATTTTATTTTTGAAGACAAAACAAATCAAAGCAAAAATAATTTTTGTCACATCCTCTTGAATACAGTATACACTTACATTCACTCATTTGTGAATATAAGTGAATAAAAACAGGTGCATACAGAAGTCCATTTTTTGATAGGAAAAAATAAAGATAAAGGGTAGTTAATACTCAGAGGAAAATGAGTAGATGATACCTGAAAATATAGACTACTGAGGGAATGAGGAATAGGATGAGAAAGTTCAATGGATGAATGCATGAAATCTGGTTGGTGTTAGCCGCACAATCTATACCTAGTCACTGACTGCTTCAGGGAAGACTTTCAAGCTGATGGCTGTAACTTCCAACCCATCTACCCTTGATACAACTTTCAAGAGTTTTTGTTGGGTTTTGTTGTTTTAAATTCCCAGTATGTGAAGTAGTGACACTAAATTCTTCTATTCTGTGAATTATTGGAGGTTGCGTGAGATAACTCATTGCAGATTGTAAATCATAAACTTTTGAATCCTGGGCTCATATCCTAGCTTTCTCCCCTACTGGATGGAAATCTCTCCACGTTATAGTTATCTTATTAGTTATTGCCAAAGTGACAGTAGGTGGCTAATACTATCCATCTCAGGAGACTTGTTTACGGAGCAGAGCAGCTTAAAGCAAACAAAAACCTGGCTCACGAAATATAGTCAACTAAGGGTGCTTGGGAGTAATTATTAATTTAAAGATGATCAATACCAAGATATGAGAGAATACTATGAAATGACTCAGCAGGCCTTGCATTTACTGTTTTACTTAGAAAAATAAATAAATAAAAGAGCACAGAAAGAACAAGGAACAAGTGCTTTCTTGATAAGGTGGCCTCAAACACTATGCTCTGCTCTGTGAAAAATATATATATTTTTTCTTTCAGAAGCATCTCTTAAATACTTACAGTGTTCTTCTTTTCTTATGCACACCTATCAATGGGAAATTCATATGTAGAAAAATGGGCTCCTTTGTGAGATTCAAACTTTTCACTCCAGTAAACAAGTGCTCAGAGGATGACCTTAAGTTCACCACAGGCAGAGGAAGATGACTGAAAATTGTAAGTATAGAAATAATCTATTTTTAGTTTCTGCATGCCTTAGCGTACTACACATGTTACTTTCTAGAATTTATCATGCTAACTATACCACTTTTATGGAATTGACTCCTATGTGATCTGTTGGTCCTATTTGAATAGTATTGTGAAATACTGAATAATCACTTAATATCTCTAAGCATTAGTATGAAACTTGGGAATAATAATATCTATTTCACAGTGTTAATGTGGATATTAAATAAAATAATTGTCAAAATATTAAGCATATTGTTTGAAATGTAGTAGGCAGTGTGCATCGGAGAAGGCAGTGGCACCCCACTCCAGCATTCTTGCCTGGAAAATCCCATGGGCGGAGGAGCCTGGTGGGCCGCAGTCCATGGGGTCGCTAAGAGTCGGACATGACTGAGCGATTTCACTTTCACTTTTTACTTTCATGCATTGGAGAAGGAAATGGCAACCCACTCCAGTGTTCTTGCCTGGAGAATCCCAGGGGCGGTGGAACCTGGTGGGCTGCCGTCTATGGGGTCACACAGAGTCGGACACAACTGAAGCGACTTAGCAGCAGCAGCAGCAGGCAGTGTTCATAGTGTTAGAAAACGAGGCTTAGAACCCTAATGTCCTGTTGGCTTGTGCTCAGCTGCTCAGTTGTATCTGACTCTTTGCCACCCTATGGACTATAGCCCACCAGGCTCCTCTGTTCACGGGATTTCCCAGACAATGATAGTGGAGTGGTTTGTCATTTCTTCTCCAGGGGATCTTCCAGACCAGGGATGGAAACCTCATCTCCTATATTGGCAGATGGATTCTTTACCACTGCTGACTTGTCTTGCTTCTAATTTCTTCTAATTCAGTAGATTGTCAAAAATATGACTTAACATTTAATATTTTATCTCCATGAAAGAAAAGTCAAATAATCTAACGTCTCTAATAGCTTTCCATAAACTGTCTTTCTTACTTTTTGGGAAATTATCTAGATCCTGTCATTGATATAGAAATCCTTAGAATCTAAAATAGTGAGATAATTTTTCAGGGAAGTCATTATTAAAGAGAAATCAACATGAAAAATAAAATAAATAAAGTATATCTTAATTATAAAGCAAGCAGGAATAAATATAGATCATTTTAGACCATGAGTTGTAGACATATGATGAGTGTTTGTAGGAGAAGTATATCAAAAGTATATAAAGGACAGAGTTTCTTTTCCATCACATAAGAAATATCAAGGCTTTTGCAACAATCTTCTCATGACTAGAATCATAGTACAAAGCCAAACCAAAGAACATTCTACCCTAGGAATTATGCTTTATTTTCATCTCTCCTTTCCCTGACTGTTACAATGAGGTGATGAGTTCTAGCTTGCCCAGTGAAGGAGGTTGGGAGATGAGAGAAAAGAGAAAAAATTTATTTAAAAAGATGAGCTATTTGCAACAACATGAATAGAGCCTGAGGGCACGATGCTAAATGAAATAATGCAGACAGAGAAAGACAAGTGGACTATGATCTCACAAGTGGAATCTTGAAAAACAAAACAAAACCAAAACCAAATTTGTAGATGCAGAGAGCAGATTGGTGGTTTCAGAGGGATGTGGGCAAAATGGGTGAAGGGAGTCAAAGTTGCAAACTTCCAGTNCTATGATCTCACAAGTGGAATCTTGAAAAACAAAACAAAACCAAAACCAAATTTGTAGATGCAGAGAGCAGATTGGTGGTTTCAGAGGGATGTGGGCAAAATGGGTGAAGGGAGTCAAAGTTGCAAACTTCCAGTTACAAAATAAATAAGCCTTGGGGATGTAATGTGCAACACGGCGATGGCAGTTAATAATACAGTATTGCATATTTGAAAGCTGCTGAGAGTGGATCTTTTAAAAAATATTTATTTATGTGACTGTGCTGGCTCCTCACTGCCGGGCGGGCTTTCCCTGGCTGTGGTGAGCAGGGGCTACTCTCTGGTTGCTGTACATGGGCTTCTCACTGCAGTGACCTCTCTTGTTGGGGAACACAGGCTCTAGGGCGTGCTGGCTTCAGTAGCTACGGCTCATGGGCTCAGCAGTGGCAGTTGCCAGGCTTCAGAGTGCAGGCTCAATAGTTGTGATGTACTGGACGTAAGGCACGTGAGTGGACCTCAATCTGCATTTCCTGCATTGGCAGGCAGATTCTTAACCACTGAACCACCAGGAAATCCCGAATAGACATTTTTTCCTAAACAATATTTAACAGTTTATTGAGTCCTGGAGAATACCTGGATAGTTGATTCCACACATTTTTGGTGAAGTCTGAAAGGATGAATGTATACGTGCTCATTTACTCAGTCGTGTCTGATTCTTTATGATCCTATGGACCATAGGCCACCTGGCTCTTTCCTCCATGGGGTTCTCCAGGCAAGAATACTGGAGTGAGTTGCCATGCCCTCCTTCAGGGTGTCTTTCTGACCCAGGAATTGAACTATGCCAAGAGTAGATCTTCATTATTCTTATCATAAGGGGAAAAAGTGTTTGCAGCTTGTAAGGTGTCAGGTGTTACCTAGACTTTGTGGTGAGCATTTCACAATGTTTACATATTTCTAATCATTATGTTGTACACCTGAAACAATATATTGTTGGGTGTCACTTATGTCACAATTAAAAAAACAAAANTGTCAGGTGTTACCTAGACTTTGTGGTGAGCATTTCACAATGTTTACATATTTCTAATCATTATGTTGTACACCTGAAACAATATATTGTTGGGTATCACTTATGTCACAATTAAAAAAACGAAAACAAATCGTTTCCTGATTAGCTATCTGATCACACCTTCATCAGCTCAGCCCACTTCCTTATATTCACTTCTTTCTAGCTTTGTTGATTCTTCTCTGTGAAATACCATTTTCTGTGTGACCTTTGAGATTCTTGTAGATATCATGCATGGAGCCTTCCTCCTTTGCAAATAGTCTCCCTTCCCCACTTCTATCCATCCCCCACCACTGTAATAATCTTTTCAAATAGTGTCTCTCTCACACACAATAAAAAGTCCTGTTGGAAATCTTGGGTCAGTATCTGAATAAAGTAAAAAAGCATTGAAACTGTCCATGATGGCATTAATAACATTTGAAAAGATGCAAATCACCAGGTTGGTTCTGATCACTAGAAAACATCGGGTGCACACCTGTGTGTGGCACTATACAGAGAACACTAAACAGAGATGTCTAGCTACACATGTATAATTCTAGGCGATTTTTGATGAAAGCATTGTTAAGTCCAGGAAGCCCAGAGTTCTGCTTGTTCAGGTGTGCCTGGTGTAGGAGGAGACTCAGGGATTAAGTGACACTACCCTGTAAAGTTAGAAGTATGTCCAGGCATCCAGAGAGACTGCCAGTTTGAGACTCTGATACTGATCAAAGGAAATCTGGGAGAAACAACTGCTGAGAAAAAGGCTGCTGAGGCTCTTTTCTAATCCATATTTCAGAGGGCAGGTAACAAGTACCTCCTTCTCCTCTATGGGAAAGCAGAGTCTAGGATGTGTAACGTTCCTTAGACACTGAACAGACAGTTTAAGAGATGCTTATTTATCCATGCAAATAAACAAGGTAATGTCTTAAAGATGCTACATAATTTGAAACATGTTGAAGACATTTTTTGAAAGAATGCTTGGTTTGATAAATTCTAACCAAAAAGGAGCACTTTTAAGTAGAGGAGAGGTATAACAATGTTTTTTTCTTTGTGTTCCCATGTTTCTCCAGGGTCACAGAAAAGTTGTCTTTTAAAGGAATACATCATAGCTTTTTCTATGACTTCTTAAACTAAGATGGTATCTGAGGAGTCTCATAATAGAGACTCAAGTACTAAGATAAAAATGAGTTTTTATTGCTACTTGTACCTAACTGTAATGGCATTTATAATCCTAGTAAAGACAGTATGACAGAAGAGGCCCTTGTTAAAACATAGATAAAATGCCCGACTGTTGTTGAATACATGTATTCCATGATAGAAATAGAAAATTGTGAATCGTTTTCTTATACAGGCATACTTTTTAACATTTAGAAAGATCTGCTTTTTCTTTGAAAAATGTCAGTTCTTTAAATAACTGTAAAGCTGCTTTTTCATTGCTGGCACTCATAATAATTTGCAGTCAAATAATTACCAAGTTTGATACTGCTTCTAGATCTAGGAAACAAAAGTTACAAGTCATTCATGTTCTAAGATGTTACAACTTTAAGAGCCTTGATAATTTTTTCCTAAAATTGAAATTGGTTAAAAAGTTTAGGGATCAGTTGGAAATTTGTAGATCAAATGACTAAAACAGTTTACGTGACCAGTGACTTTAGGTGCAGGAGATGGAATGCAGGATAGACCACCAGTGCCTCTGGGGCCAGTGTGCTAGGCAGGCAGTGCGCCTGCCAGTTCAAGAACCCCTTTTTCTGAGAAAAGTGCCAAACACAGAATGAATCTTATGCCCATATGGCTATTTGGTAATGTGCTTACCCACCACCTTGGCAGGTGCTTTATCCAAGCTGGAGGTGACCCAGAAGTTGAGCTGGTTCAGTAAATGTGGAGTCATATCTTGGCTAGTGACTGTCTGACCCGGTCAGCCCTTCAACCTGCACTCCCGACTTGCTGAATCAGACACTGAATCAGCAATCTGTCTTAACAAGCACTCCAGGTGATTCTGACGCATGCTAAATTTGAGAACCACTGCTCTGGACTCTGAAGCACAGAGGAGGGGTATTTAATTCATTGTGGGTAGTCAGGAATGGCTTCTGGAGTGGACACTCATTAATTGGGACAGAAATACAGCAGCAGGAGAAACTTGGAAAGAGTGTTCTAAAAATGCAAGCAATTTAAGAAAAAGTATGATGGGAATTGTTCCATAAAAGATGTTCTGAAAATAGTATATAAAGCACGGACACAGAGGGAAAGACGGAAAGTTGTAGGTCAACTTGCTGTGAGTCTTGGGCACCTAATACAAACTCTCTGGCATCTTTGATGAGCCACTTAAATATGGAGTCGATATTTTATAAAGAGGCCAGAGAGGACACTGTTATAAAAAGTAAGACATGGTAGAGTTATACAAGAGACAATAGACTCAATAGCACCTTAAGAGGTATAATTACCAGGGTTTGGCACTTGCTTGAAAGAAGCAGGGAGAGAATAATAGGATGACTACCAGCTTTCTAGAATGGGCGAGGAGAGGGCGGCACTCTGACCAAATGTGTTACGATCCGTAGGAGGAGAGTGTGTACGTGTGTTCAGGCAGGTCGAGTTTGAGTGGCTACAGGACCACCAAGAGGACGTTGCTGTTCATTTCTAGATTAAATATTCACATTTAAGTCCTAAAGAAAGGCCAGGCTTGAGGTCGAGCAGTACATATGGTTATTAAAACCAGAAGAGTGNTGTTACGATCCGTAGGAGGAGAGTGTGTACGTGTGTTCAGGCAGGTCGAGTTTGAGTGGCTACAGGACCACCAAGAGGACGTTGCTGTTCATTTCTAGATTAAATATTCACATTTAAGTCCTAAAGAAAGGCCAGGCTTGAGGTCGAGCAGTACATATGGTTATTAAAACCAGAAGAGTGATAAACTTCCTCCAGGGTACAATGTGAAACTATACATGTTTTGTTTTCCTTAACTGTTAATACTAACCGCTTCATAATCTATACAAACGATTGATCCTTTTTTCAGAGAAATGCATTCACAGGTTAAAACTTTGCATATAATGCCTGGATTCAAGGGCTTCTGAGAGCTCCTCTTGGCATGCCCAGGGATCCAAGTGGACACTTGGATGTAAAATTTCAGTTGCCTTAGCAATGGTGATTAAAATAGTACCAGCCCATAGTATATGTTGCGCTTAGTGGGTTTCCCTGATGGCTTAGTAGGTACAGAATCTGCCTGCAAGGCCGGAGACCTGGGTTCGATTGATATGTTAGATAACAGAATTAAGAAAATAAGTGCTTATTATTTCAAGTCTCCAAAAACCAACCTAAATTCTCTCATTTTAATTTCTCTCTCTCATTTGCCTCTTTGTTTACTCTCTTCATGAAACACATACTGTTTCCTTTAGGGAAGAACAACCAAAGTAAAGCAAAAGAAATCTTTCTGGCCTTGCAATCCGTATCCCTTTGACCTGCACGCTGCCACTGGCTTTGTTTCTTACGTATCAAAATCCACTACAGGATCTCCCACAGAATACTGGGCAAAAGCCATGGTCAAGTCATGCTTTTTGAAGTCACAGTTTTGAAATATATGGCCTCAGCTTTTGTATCTTAACTTCCAGAGTCCAGTTTTCTCAGCTATAAGGGTTAATGATTTCTATTTTGCAGAATAGCATCAAGATTAAATAATGTAGACTTTGCAGAGACATTAATCAGAGTGCTCTGGACACAGCAGATCTTCCCCTAGATCCTGATCAATGCGAGAGTCTGAGGGACATGTCTGTAAGGAATGTCTAAGTATTATTAGGCTGCTAAACCATCCCAGGACTTTTAACTAGATGAAGGAGAAAAAAAAAAAAACCTACCAGCTCTCTTCTCAGAGAACATGCTTGCCTGTGGTTGGAAGAAAATACTTTGATAAGCTGCAGTGGAGTGTGAGGTGAGATGCCTCCTACCTCCAAGGAGCATTTTGAATAAAAACAGATGGTCGTTAAATTGAGTCCCTGGGAGGGTGGGTTCAGTTTAAAAGAGAGCTTTACTTTGTTCTGTAGGTTGTGCAGAACTGAGCCATCTCCCATCCCTTCCTGACTCTAACCTTCCCCATCCTGCCCCATGTAGCTCAGAGTCTCTTCTCTAAATAAAATTTAAATGTTTTTTAAACAGTCAATTAATATTCTGCAAATTTGATGACTACCCTGCATCCCTGAATGTTTGTTCCCATATCTTAGTGTGGCTAAGATGGGGGTTAGTTGTGAGGGTACAATTAGGATGTGTGATGCTTCTCAGAAGTCTCATTACATTTCAGAGCTGGGGTTTGCTCTAATTTTGTTTCGAATCTCAGCAGAATGGACACTATGTTCCTAGAAAGTTACAAGTCTGAGGAAGCCTGTGGGGGCTGACACAACAGGGGCATGATAATGGATGTGCTAAGGCAGTCTTGTTTGTGAGTGGTTCTTTTTTTTTTTCCCCCCTGAGTATTATTTTCCCCTGAGAAAAACGTTTCAGAGTTTAAATTGTTTGAAAACTCACTAGAAAAATTTATGAGGTTTATTGCAGAAGAGATAAAACTGTGTTTCTCAATGTATCTCCATGATTTCACATATCTATATTTCAGTTTTAGAATATTATTGACAGTTTTTCCCCCTCCAGGGAAATTCACCTCCTTTCTCCCCACCCCCGATTCCCATGTCTCATTTATTCTAGTTTCCTCTTCAATAAATAAATAATAAGATTCCACCTCTACTTTGAGATTATGTGGCAAATGTATGAAACTGCAAAGTGAAATGCCATGGTTTGCATTTTTAAAACTATGTTCTGATTTTTCATTAGCTTTTTTCTGTAGTTTATGTTTCTGCAGTTTATGGTTCCCTTTAAAGTAAGAGCGCCAACATTTTACCAGTTACTTTCATGTTCAACCTGTCCTCCCACTCGTGATCTAACCCCATTTTATGTCTGACCAACCCATTTGGCTGTGATGAAGGGACAGGTAGGGCATTTTACTCTCAATGTGGAAGTCCAGGCCCCCCGGTGATATGCACAAGTGATGTAAAGAAACTTACATTTTGAGGATGACCAATGGACGTTTAAAAATAAGATATTTCTTGATTACTCTTTTTTAAAGTAAAGGTGAATATGTTTCATTTTGGGAAATGAGCATGATAGGTTTCAAAACAGATTTACTACACTTATTACAAATTCACTACAAAAGGTGACAGACCACTTAGTATAAAATGGAGCTTAAATCTTTGGTGATCAGAACATCATATCAGGGGAAATCTGTCCTGAAATGTGTACTATTAAGCTCTCTCACAAATCACTGTGAAGATGAGAGCTTCAAGGAAGATAAGACGAATTGTAACAGATTGCCTATAAATTTACTACACTCTTACCCTTCAAAGTACCTTGAATTAACTTTAGAACTTTTTTGGATCAGTGCCTATGAAAATAGGTACCATGGGCCAATATGCTCTCCTTTTAATTATGGAAAGCTTATAATTTAGGGAAATAAAGGTGAATTCTAGAAGCTCTGTTTATTGGTTATTGGTCACAACTTCCTATTTTATTAAAATTTGCTTGTAAGAAAAAGAGAAGCCACTCCATAGGACAGAGTTATTGCCTTAATTGAATCTCCTTTTATTTATTTAATCTAAGTTAAATACTTTCTTGAATTTCCAAGGGTAAATAAATTTGGAGTCTTGGTAAAAGGGGTTATGGTGAACAGTGATGGTCCACAGCAGTGAGGAAGGATGGGAAAAATAAAGGACAGAGAGCAAACTGAAAAAGTACTGTTGTTTTTAGCCAATTTATAAGAATTGGTGAAATTTTTTCTCAAGTACCATACATACACACAAATGCGCTGCACAACCAAACAATCCAGTGGTTTCCATTAAAACTGGAAGTTAGAACCGTAGCTAATTGGCTATGTAAGCACATGAAATCAGAAAGGTTAATGGATTCCATAGTCATCAACCATTCTCCTGCTTTGGATCCCAGACCAGGGGGGCATGGTTTAAACATGTGAAATAAATACAGAGATTACATAATGCAGCTTTAAATTGTAGTCATTTTAAACAGACCACTGTTATTAAGTAAAATCCTGTGTGTGTGTGTGAGTGTGTCTAAGGAGCATGTGGTTTGAGGAAGTATGATTTATGTGATCTGGGAAAATCCTTACATATGAATTCCATCCCTCTTTATCAAGGAAATATCCTGATTGTGGCAGCTACCTGCTTAAGCTGTATTCTATTACTAGTCTCCAATCTGTATCTCTGCGTTGCTTGTCTGACATCCTAGCGCAGTAAATGATAACAGGAAACCATTAAAATAAGTGTTTATAGTTAAATCTTTGTTGGTCACCCAAGAGAGGTTTTGGTTGCTGTTTGGAGATAATTGTTTCTGTGGTACACTTTGAATATGACCAGAGCCTTTTAAGACCTGCTGTACTAAATGTAGCCTTTTGTTCTAGGAGGAAAAGTCTCAGCTCACAGAACAGCCTGGATTGTCAAGAAAAGTTACTAAAAGAACCTAGTTCTTCATTTCTCATTTATCTGAACTTTCTCTTATGAAATTTACCAGTGCTATACATATTCAAGGAAATATCTTAGTGAAAAAGAGTAGACATAAAGCTCTCCCAAAAGATCAGTGGTTATTAAACAAAAGCATGGGTCAAATAAAATGGAAGGACACTGAGGTACAAGTATCAGAAAATAGCAAGCTTCAGACTGTTGAAAATTTCTTTTTGTCTTTTTAAAGTTACTGTATATACAAAATAAAACTAAATAAGTCCTCTGTTCCTTGGTTTCAATAATAAAACAAAAAGGGCATATTCTGAATTTGCCTTGGTTGCTATACTGTTTTTCAAGACTTAGAGTCTTCTAAAACACAGTATTCCTAATTTTTCCAGAGGTTTGGACACTATATACTGGTTTCCAGAAAATTTATTATACTATGTCAGTTCCATAAAATGCATGTATTTTTTGAGATGGCATGTGTACTACAACTTCAGGAATATGTGTATACATATATACGTACATTGTTGTTTAGTTGCTAAGTCCCATCTTATTCTTTTGCAGCCCCATGGACTGCAGTCTGTCAGGCTCCTCTGTCCATGTGATTTTCCAGGCAAGAATACTGGAGTAGGTTGCCATTTCCTTTTCTCTATATTTCTTTAACAAATGCTAATTTCAATACTTTATAATAAAGATACAAATATGCTAATTTTTAATGTTATAAAAATGATCAATTTTACATATATTCATATTTATATACCTATATATGTCTACAAATGTTCGATTTATAGTTTATGAATGACCATACTGTATTTTAGAATTTTCTGTGTAGCTTTATAATTTTGAGCTTATGATGTATTTTTTCATAATTAAATTTTTAGTGCCGTTTAACTCTTGAAAATCAGAACGTCAAATCCTATTTAATCCAAAGTGCCCATGAAAAGGAGTATTAATAATGTCCTCTGACCCACAGCTGCTTTATCAAAAATGCATTCCTAGTTACAACTTGAGATTCAGGAACCTGTTTTTGTGTATTCTCTTATTCCTGATGGTATCAACAGTTCAAAAGTTTGGGTGGGGTGGAAGGGGGCAAACATTGAAGATAAATAATTTCCTATGTGTCTGTTTGCCATATTTCCAGACAAATTCCTCCTTAATTTTCTATTTTGGATTGGATTGGCATTTGGAAGCAAACTGAACCACAATATAGGAAATTTTAAGTTGATCTGTTCCAATCTCTTGCTATCCATCCACCATTTATCCATATAATTAATGCATTTTTTGAACTTCATGTTGTTTGTGCTTAGATTGTGAATCTTTCAAAAAATGCCAGTTGTTCAATATATGAAAGAATTTCATCTCTCAAAATGATTTCAACTTTATTCTAGCCCTTACAGTTTTGGTTGCAGGAAGGTCTAAAACAAATTTGCCAACCTCTTGCATTTTGAAAGTTTAGAATGGAAGAAATAGATAGAAATCTACCAAACAAAGAAGCATTCTGAAGTTGAAGTAAGTTCTAATGTAAAAATTATTCTTTCCAGCCCCCAGGATGAAGACAAATTGCAGTTAGACATTGCAATGGAATAATTGCAAACATATTTCCTCTAAAACCGTTAAGTGGCTAAGATGGTTTCCAACTAAATCTTTAGTCATAAGCATAAGCTTTCAAATTCATGTGTGNAATGTAAAAATTATTCTTTCCAGCCCCCAGGATGAAGACAAATTGCAGTTAGACATTGCAATGGAATAATTGCAAACATATTTCCTCTAAAACCGTTAAGTGGCTAAGATGGTTTCCAACTAAATCTTTAGTCATAAGCATAAGCTTTCAAATTCATGTGTGAACTCTGTGTCTTTATCTAATTACTATTTAATAAAACTTACAGATTTGCTAAAAGTCTTTAAATGAATTTATTTTTTGATTTTTAAAGATGATTTTTTTTTTCCTGAAATTTTTGCTTGAGAATTGCTTAAAAGAACCAGTATTCCATGAAGCATGGTAGAATAAAATGAACTGATATTTTAAATAAAGAAACTTGCTTTTATATTCATGAAGCTACTTATACTATGGATCATTTTCACTTGCTTGAAATTCTGGCTTCCTTGATTTTCCCAGTGCAACACAATACAACCTTTCCTTGGTTCTCCTGCTACCTCTCTGGACTTCACTTTTGTTTGTTTTTGTTTGGTCTCTTTTGTTCTCACTTCTTTTGTTCCCCTAGACTTCCCTCTTCTCTGTTTTCAATCTCTCCTTTTTTACCCCAACAGTTCAATTAACTCTGCTGAGATGATTTTGGAGCTTTTGCGTCTAGTCTTCTGTCTTCTATAATTCTTCCTGTCTGCTTAAACTCTCCACTTAACTCTTTCACAAGCACCATAAACCTAACATGTTCAGTACAAACTCATGTAATTTTCTTTAAAAGCAATCCAGACTTTTCCTCATAGTTTTGCCGATTCTACTAATAATAGTACCATTTCCTCAGTCATCCAGGCTCCTCAAGCATTTCAGATGTCTATTTTCTTCTAGTTCCTAAATCAGTCACCCAATTGCCACATTCATTCTCTCTCCCATTTCTTCTGCCCTTCCCTTGTTTGAGGCAGTCATTATAGACTGGATATGTAACAAAATTGAATTGTTACATATTAAACAAATAACTCTACTTCCTGTTTGTCCCCACTCTGAAATACATCCTCAGTTCAGTTCAGTTCATTTCAGTTCAGTTGCTCAGTCGTGTCCGACTCTCTGCGACCCCATGAATTGCAGCCGGCCAGGCCTCCCTGTCCATCACCAACTCCTGGAGTTCACTCAGACTCACGTCCATCGAGTCCGTGATGCCATCCAGCCATTTCATCCTCAGTCGTCCCCTTCTCCTCCTGCCCCCAATCCCTCCCAGCATCAGAGTCTTTTCTAATGAGTCAACTCTTTCCATGAGGTGGCCAAAGAACTGGAGTTTCAGCATCCTACACACTCACAAATAAATCTTTCTAAATTGTAGCTTTAATTCTGTCCATTCTTACCCCAGATTCTTAAGAGCGTACCATTTTCTGTCTGTTAAGTACAATGTTTTCTTCTGGCCACTCAAGTCTATCCAGATGTGGTCCTGCCACTCGTGCTCCCTCTCATAGGAATCTACACCTCAGCCGTGGTTGGCATTCCCGGGACAAACTGGGACTTCCTCTGTTTGCGCCTTCGTGAGCGCTCTTCCTTTCATGGAGAATATCCTACCCTGTCATCTGTCTCAACTCATTAACATACCACCTAAGTCTTCAAAGGCGAGTCATGCGCCCTAACTAGGTGACATTCCTTCTGGTTCTTGTATATTTTTGTCTCGCAGAATGCTGTGTTTGTCTGTTTTCAGTGGGTCCTTTTGCTGTCGTTCAGTTGCCAGGTAGTGTCTGATCCTTTGTGACCCATGGACTGCAGCATGCCCGGCCTCCCTGTCGCCATCTCCCAGAGTTCGCCCACGTTCATGTTCATTGAGTCAGTGATACCATCCAACCATCTCATTCTCAGTTGGTCCCACCTTATTCCACTTTGTACTTCAGCTATGTGAAGATGTGTTTATTTGAGTTTAACATATTTTTGGTTACTCACATGTGAAATACAATGAAATGTGTCCATTACAGGGGAAGGTCTCTGAGGAAAGGGACTGCCTTATTTATATTTGTCTTTTATGTAGCACATGGCAGGTGCCTAGGCAGCAGTAGATGTCTTAATTACCGCTGGCTTTCCTGAGCTGTGAAAGGAAGACACCATTTAGTACATCCACATTTATACATACATTTGCTCAGCAGTTGAGATATTTTAGAAAACAGTCCAAGATGTAAGTTCTTAGGAATATTGTCTTTCAGAATCTAGTAAGTCAAGATGGTTCATTTTCTTTCTTTTTTGTTCAGTAAATTGGAAATAAAACTGATCTTGCTGTTTATATCCAGAAGCAATTTATGCCTCTGTATGCAGAGACTTGTGAAAATACAAAAGAGATTATTTATTATTATTTTGCTCTTTCTTTATATTTGTCTTAGATTAGATCACTTGGCCTCATTTTCTTATCTACAAGTTAGGGAATAATATCAACTTCAGGACTTCCCTGGTGGTTTGATCCCTGGGTCAGGAAGATCCCCTGGAGGAGGAAATGGCAGCCCATTCCATATTCTTTCCTGGAGAATCCCATGGACAGAGGAGACTGGCAGGCTACAGACCCTAGGATCACAAAGGTTCAGACACGACTGAAGCAACTGAGCTCGCACACACATTACCAACTTCACGTGGTGGTTGTGAGAATTGCTTGAACTGATGCATGTAAAGCACTGAGAAAAGTCTCTGGCATAGAGTAAACGCCTGATAGCATTTAGCTCATATTATTATCAGTTACAAGCAAGGCTGCTGCTTTCACAGGAAGCACTCCCAGAGCAGCTGGAATGGATGCATTTGGAGCAGGTAAAGATTTTCCCTGCACACATATCTTTGTCTGACTCCCGCTCAGATGCTGTAGGTAATTGAAACTAAAGTGAACTGTGCCTGTTTCCTCCCTTTCACCTAATATATCCATCACCACTCTGAGAAAACGTGACCATCTATGTCTAAATGGGGAATTCTCATGTCTTTCTGCTTTATGTTGAAGTGAATCCGATTCTATATTGATTGCTTATTTAAGACTATAGTGTGTTAGTTTCATAAAATATAAGCTTCATAAGAAAGGACTGAGTCTGCTTTATCACTGCACCTCAGCCATGACATACTGCCTTGTGTAATGTAGGTGCTCAAATTCTTGAATGAAAGTAGTTAACTAAGATGATTTTTTTTCTCTGACCTTTAGAAGATATCCTATACATGAACTCCTTCTCTTGAGGGCAATTAAGCTATAGCTTTTATTACAAATATAAATTACCCCTTATTCTGTATTAATAGCTTCTTTGCAATAGCCTAGTGAAATATTTCTATTTATTTTTATGTGAACCCTCAGTATAAGAAATTGGGTGTAAAATCTTGTTAATAGACAATGGTGTTAAAAACATTCCATGTCACCTACTTGAAAAGCATCTAATAGGATTAAATAATATTCAGCAGGTGCTTACTGTGTGCCAGACACTGTTCTAATTCTAAATGTCTTGAAAAATAATATATGCATTTTCCTACGTGTAACATGATATTGTGGATTGAATCTTGGAATGGAAAAAAGACATTAGTGGAAAAACTGGTGAAATATGAATAATGTCTAGAATTTGGTTAATTGCAACATGCCAATGTTGGTTTCTCAGATTTTGACAAATATACCGTGGAATGTAAGAGGAACATTAGAGGAAACTGGGTAAGGATTATACTCTGTATACTCTTTGCAACTTTGCTTGTATATCTAAAATTATTCAAAAATAAAGAGTTTATTAATACAGGTATTCATTTCTTTAACCAAAGCAGGACTATGATACAAGTATCATAGTTAACCCAATTTTACAAGCAAGAATCTTGAAATAATAGAAGCATCTCACT
>SJYV01047658.1:139402-202016 GCA_006410875.1 Neotragus pygmaeus | reverse complement strand
TACCATCACCCATTACCCACTGCTGTGATGTACAAATTCCAAATCAGGTTCATTTTAACTGGTTCTCATGGTGGTGCCTGAACTTCACGTATCCCAGGCTGAGATGTTGAACTCTGGTCACTTGGGTCTGTGAGGAGTGCCACTATCATAGCTCCCTATAGTGGAACATATTCCACCACTTTCCATGGAGGTCAAGTCTGCAAGTGCCACACGTACAACTTTCCTGGTTCTTCTGTCAAACTGTTAATATAATATACAGAGCTGGTGCAAAAACAAATAATATTCAGAGAAGGAAAACATACTAAAAAGCAACATTCCAGAAAAGGTAAAAAAAAAAATCACCCAGAAACTATAACATCTATAACCAGAACTTTAAGCTTAAAGGTTGCTAACATGTTCCAAATAATGTTATTGTACACAGCAGTCAAAAACCTCTTTATTCTTTAATGGGTATTTCTAGCTGCTTTCTGACACCCTTGAAAACTTTATGTCTTGCCTGCACAGCTGCAAGTATGACCAGAAGCCCCTTCTTTTTCTCATTATATTGACTACCTATTTGTAACAATATCCTTTATTGTTTCCTTTACCACAAACAGCACTGAGGGAGAAAGAAACTCTTGGTTCTCTTATTTATTACAGCATGACAGATGAAAATGTGTGGGGGAGGTGATCAAACCGGAAGAGAAGGCTTTTTCCCTTCACTCTTCACTCTGATTCTACTTTTTCAAGGCACACTTTGCCCTTTTTCTTTCTTTTTTTTTTTTTTGGTTTTGATTTGTATTTTAATTCAGCCAATGAACATCCACATGATTTGCAATGTGTTGGAGAAAATGAAGTTATTTATGTTTTAAAAAATCTGTGTGGGAGTTCAAAATTTAATTTCTCTAAGAA
Source organism: Neotragus pygmaeus (assembly GCA_006410875.1). NCBI lineage: Eukaryota > Metazoa > Chordata > Mammalia > Artiodactyla > Bovidae > Neotragus > Neotragus pygmaeus. The sequence goes on along the minus strand of SJYV01047658.1, from coordinate 201,125 downwards.
GAGAGCATTATCTCTCATCAATTCAGACTATTGATAAAAACATTTGACCCATTCCTACTGGACTTATTTTTCTTCTGGAAACACTTCTTACTTTTACCTGGAAGATGTAAAAACAGGTACGTAAGTCCCATAATGTTTTATTTGTTCCTAAAAAAGTATATACTTGTTATATCTTTAATTTATTCTCTTTTTGGGCAAATTGTTTGACAATTCATGAACCTAGATATTGGTAGCTATGTTTTTCTTTTGGTTCAGTATCAGTACGGCTGAGAAACTTTTTTTTTTTTTTTTNTGTTTTATTTGTTCCTAAAAAAGTATATACTTGTTATATCTTTAATTTATTCTCTTTTTGGGCAAATTGTTTGACAATTCATGAACCTAGATATTGGTAGCTATGTTTTTCTTTTGGTTCAGTATCAGTACGGCTGAGAAACTTTTTTTTTTTTTTTAATTAACTGAACTAAAATTATACAAATATTCATTGGAAGTCAATCACCATTGGGTGTAACGTGAAAAGAAAATTCAAATAGTGGCAGATCTAATTTATCTCAAGCTTAGGGTAAGGTTTACTGCTACTGTAACACCATGGCCACCAGGGACCTTTCCTCTTGTTCTTTCCTCACCCCTCCTTCCTTTCCCTTCCCCACCTTCCTTCTTCCTTTTCTGTGCACACACTCAGAAGCCTGGCTGCAGTACAGAACAGGAAAGTGATTTTCCATTTGCTTTTGCTCTCTCTGTCTTTTTTCTTCTCTGACAACGGAAGTACTAAAGATACCTCATATTATCCAATATAGTTTTGAATTTTTGTTTTCTGCAGGATAACATTATTGGTTTGTTTGTCGTTCAGTTCCTCACTAGCTGTGTCTGACTCTTTCTGACCCCATGAACTGCCGTGAGCCAGGCTTCCTGTCCTTTACTCTTTCCCTGAGTTTGCTCAAACTCATGGCCATTGAGTCAGTGATGCCATCCAGTCATCTCTCATCCTGTCATCCTCTTCTTCTCTTGCCCTCAGTCTTTCCAAGTACCCTCCCCTCACCCTTTTTTTTTTGAACATTGCTGGGCTGAAAGTTCACACAAATATAAGTATCTTGAATAAATACACTGTGTATTTTTTCTCTTTCAGCACTTGTACACTACTTTATTCATACTGTGCCCTTAGTATACCACTTAATTTACATGTACAGATGTGTATTGCCTATAGGTACCATCACAGTCCATACCAGACTGAACAACATACTGAAAATAGTCTACTTTTCCACAGGCCCATTTAACTTGCATTGTTATATTGAAGATGTGTGCTCCTGAGAGCTTATCTTTGNACTTAATTTACATGTACAGATGTGTATCGCCTATAGGTACCATCACAGTCCATACCAGACTGAACAACATACTGAAAATAGTCTACTTTTCCACAGGCCCATTTAACTTGCATTGTTATATTGAAGATGTGTGCTCCTGAGAGCTTATCTTTGACTTTACATTTGTAAGCCCAATCTGTTTTTCACAGCTATGCATGAATCCCGTGAAATGTCACTGGCCCATCCCAAGATTTTGTCTCCCTTCATTTTATTCCTTCCTTCTATTCTATGAATCTTGGATGTATACTTTAATGCCAATCTTTTGGCATGTCACGTTATTGTTAATATATTAGCATCCTGTATACTACAGACACAAAACCAAACTGGATCTTGAGTTTCCATGGTGACTTTATGTGTATCAGTGTTCTCTATTCTCTAATAGTAGAAAGTTTCAATATAATGTGGTTGATAATTATTAAGCTTTCTGTTGATAGGGGCAGATTAAGAAATTACATAATACTTGTTTTCCTGTAAATTAACTTAGGATAGTCTAAATGACTCATACAACATTGACTTAAATTCAAAATTATTTTGTAAAGATTGATAGGAACCCTGAACAATGGATAGAAAGTGGCTCTAGTGCCCCTAAGGAGTTGACTCTCAGGAAAACAGGTATCAGGAAGCATGAAGACTTTTCCATCAAGGGCTTTCAGAGGGGATCAACGGTTATCTGAGTAGAGTTATGATGCCAGAATGGTGCAATCTGAGGCTGATAAGAAACCTCTGCTTGGCAGATTAAAGTGAATCAGCCAAATGTTGTTTGTTCTGGCATTATCTCTTGAAGGTGAAAAATACTCAAGAGTCTCAAGGTCAAATTGAAGACGTAACTTTTTTTTCTTTTGTAGTTCTTTTTAAAAATTTTTTTATTTATTTTTTAATTGAAGGATAATTGCTTTACAGAATTTTGTTGTTTTCCATCAAACATCAACATAATTAGCCATAGGTATACATATGTCTCCTCCCTCTTGAACCTCCTGCCCACCCCCCTCCCAAGACTCAACTCATGATGGATTAAGGTGAAGACGTTTCGGATTTGAGTAGAACATGGTTTCACAATTCATATGCCATTCTCACTTAAGTGCGGATAGTTTGAGAAAAGGATTCTGGATATCTGAGTCATGACCAGAACGTAAAGAAAGAGCGAGCATAATATATAGAGCTTCAGAAACATTATCACTGTCATAATAAACCAGTGGACTTGGTGTTTATGCTTTTCCAGACACTAAGAGCTGCATTAATATGGTCCAGGAAGGATGATCTCAAATTTAGATTAGAATACTCAAGTAGTAAACCAGCAGATATTACATTCTGTAGCATAAGAGAGTTATATTTGCAATGTTGTTATTGAAAGTTAATAATTTGAGTGAGAATGACTCTGCACAAGAAAGTTAATACGTTCTTCAAAGATTTTATTCTAAACTGTAGTTATAGTCATCTGAGAAGGCAAAGTAAAGTGTTTTGTTACTATATTTGCCTTCAAATATTGACAAATGTGATCTAGCATTATTCCTTACGCCAGATAAAGAAAGATCAATTTTTGGTTATGTATCTGCTGCTGCTGCTAAGTTGCTTCAGTCGTGCCCAACTCTGTGCGACCCCAGAGATGGCAGCCCACCAGGCTCCCTCGTCCCTGGGATTCTCCAGGCAAGAACACTGGAGTGGGTTGCCATTTCCTTCTCCAATGCATGAAAGTGAAAAGTGAAAGTGAAGTCACTCAGCCCTGCTGGACTGTTAGCGACCCCATGGACTGTAGCCCACCAGGCTCCCCTGTCCCTGGGATTCTCCAGGCAAAAGAATACTGGAGTGGGATGCCATTGCCTTCTCCATGGTTATGTATCTAGAGAACTTCAAAACTCACATGGGTTGTACATCTTCAGAATTACTTTAGTATCTCATTGCCTATTAAAGGGAAAAAAAGAACAAATACTGCTTCTCATACATTCATAACTGATAGCCATTATCAAAAAGGGAAGAGAAAGAAAACTGACTAAATCATACCTCTACAGTCCATATCATTTACTCTGTTATCAAATTAGCTGAAATGAGATACCTGGCTAGTTCATGGACATTTCCTAGGCAACCATCATTCTTTATTTTAAATTGTACTAAGGTCTTTGAATTCTTAAGATAAACTACAAAGAATCAAATGCAAGTCTAGGATAAAGAAGAAGAAAACAACTTTTGATATTTTTACCCAAACTTGACATTGCATAATATTTTGAGACAGAGAGGTACAAATAATCATTCCACAAATAGTTAGATATGAGTATGTGTGTATGTGGAGGGACTGGGTGGATAAAAAAGAAAGGGTGGAGAGAGGAACAAACTGCTTGTTTTAGTTGCATGTTTCCTCATTTAAAAAGTAGTTCTCATGTTTTGTGTCCATAAACCTTTACTTCAGTTCTTCAAAATCACAAAGATTCATGAAATCTATTCTTTCTAGTCTCATTTGACAAAAAATTTCTATTGAACTCTTTGCCTTCATTGTAGGGGTCACTTAACTGAGATAGTCCCTTGGCAGAAAAAAATATATGTATGAGATGCATTTTATTTCCATACTTCTTGGTATCCTGCATCATCTTCCAACTGTTTCTTCAGAAATATTTCTTCTTTAGCTTTATATCCCTATAGTCTATCACTGTATACGTACAAATTACTATAATATCTATTGTGCAAAAGAGATGGTTACATTTTTGTTTAGTAGGTCCACAAATTCTTCTCTCGGGAAGAATATTCCAAAACTCTCTATCTATCTATCTATACACACACACACACATAATGTGCATGGAAAGAAATTACATATGTTACCTTGCAAGTTTACGATAACCAACATTTTAATTCAAAATTGAGTCCCATATACCTTGATTATTTCTTTTTTTCTAACTGTGGTTGGAAAACTTAACATGAGATCTACTCTCTTAACAAATTTTTAAGTTTTCCATACATTGTTGTTAAGTATAGGTATGATATCATAGACTAGATCTCTGACATTATTCATCTTGTAAGACTGAAACTTTATACCTGTTGAACAACAATGCCATATTTTCCTCTCTCCCTTGCCCCTGGCAACTACCATGCAACTCTGCTTATATTTGACTAGCTACTTCATATACGTGGAATCATGCAGTCTTTGTCCTTCTGTGAGTGGCTTATTTGGCTTAACACAGTGTTCTCAAGGTTCATCCATGCTGTCATGTATGGAAGAATTCTCTTCTTTTCAATCTGTATAATATCCTGTTGTATGTATATACCACATTTTCTTTATCCACTCCTCTGTTAATGGACATTTGGGTTGTTTTCACCTTTTGGCTATTGTGAATAGAGCTGCAGGGAACACAGGAGTGTAAATATCTCTTTGGAAGCCTGATTCAACTCTTTTAGATAAATATCCAGAAGTGGGATTGCTGAATCATATAATAGTTATAGTTTTAATTATATTAGGAAGCTCCTTATTGTTTTCCATAGCAGATGTACTATTTTGCATTCTCACCAAGAGTATACAATGGTTCCAATTTCTTCACATCCTAGTCAACACTTGTTATTTAATTTTTTTTTTTTTCAATTATAGCCATCCTAACAGTTGTGAGGCTATATCTCATTGTGGTTTTGACTTAACGTTTCCTTAACAATTATCATCTTCCTTAACAATGAGAATCTTTTCACATATTTGTTGGCTATTTGCACATCTTCTTTGGAGAAATATGTATTCAGATCCTTAGAGTCATTTGTTATTGTAGGTGTTAGTATGTACATTTTGGTTTTTGTGTTTTGCTATATGTGTTTTCCTTATATATTTTGAATATAAACCTCTGATCAGATATATGGTCTGAATATATATTCTCCCCTTCCTTAGGTGGTCTCCTCACTCTACTGATTGTTCCCTTTGCCGTGTGGAAGGTTTTTGGCTTGAGGTAGCTCTACTTGCCTATTTTTGCTTTTGTTGTGTATGCTTTTGGTATCATTGCCAAGAAAAATATCAAGAAGATTTTACTCTTTGTTCTCTTCTAGGAGTTTTAGAGTTTCAAGTTTCATGTTTAAGTCCTTAACTCACTTTGAGTTGATTTTTCTGTATGGTGTGAAATAAAGGTCCAATTTAATTCTTTTGCCTATGAATTTCCAGTTTTCCCATTGTATATTCTTGGTAATCTAGTTAAAGACTAGTTTATTGTATATGGATGAGTTTATTTCTGGTCTCTCTATTCTGTTTAATTGGACTATGTATCTGTCTTTATGCTGGTACAGCACTGTTTTAATTACTTCAGCTTTGGGAAGAGACAGAGTATACAGTACTGAAATGGAGATTAGGAATAAAGTCTAGGACTGATCAGACTCAGTCTTTCCATATGCCTGGTTTATCTTACTAAATTGTCAGTTTTCTTTGAATAAAAGATCTAAACAGGGAGCTGCAGAGGGAGTAAAGACCCTCTTGCCTGCTTACTTGGTGGGCATACATTTAATAAATGTACTTTAGGCAGCTAATATTTTAGTTATATGCACACTGCTTAGGGGAGGGTTGGGACCAAGCTCTAACCTCTGACTGTTATTATTCACCAATATGACAAGGATCTCAGCTTTTGTTCTCAGTTCAGTTCGGTCACTCAGTCATGTCCAACTCTTTGTGACCTCATGGACTGCAGCACGCCATAGTTTCCTGTCTATCATCAACTCGTGAAGCTTGCTCAAATTCATGTCCATTGAGTTGGTGATGCCATCCAACCATCTCATCCTCTGTTGCCCCCTTCGCCTCCTGCCTTCAATCTTTCCCAGCATAGGGTCTTTTTCAGTGAGTCAGTTCTTTGCATCAGGTGGCCAAAGTGTTGGAGTTTCAGCTTCAGCATCAGTCCTTCAAATGAATATTCAGGACTGATTTCCTTTAGGATTGCCTGGTTTGATCTCCTTGCAGTCCAAGGAACTCTTAAGAGTCTTCTCCAACACCAGAGTTCAAAAGCATCAGTTCTTCAGTGCTCAGCTTTCTTTATAGCCCAATTCTCACATCCATACATGACTCCTGGAAAAACCATAGCTTTGGCCAGATAGAACTTTGTTGGCTTTTGTTCTATCAACATATAAATTAGTTTGTACTTCAGGTAAGATAATTTTATTTCATGAGAAGGTAGTCTTGGCTTCAAGCACGTATAAATTTTATTGTTCTTTTTCTTGACTACAAAATCTTTGCACTTGTGCTCCCTAAAAGCGCATTGGAAAAAAAGAAGACTCCAGAGAGAATTATTTTCTCTCTTCCATACTAGTCAATCCCATTTTACCAACCAGGGAAACTACAAATTAATATGGTTCTGAAACTGGCAGACTGATGCAATTAGTTCCCTTGAATGCTTGACATTCCACGTCAATAAGTAGAAAGGGGGAATGAAAGGAAAAAAAAAAAAGTCTTTTGGGAGTATGATAGAAATGTTAGAATTCTTTCCAAAAGAAGAAATCCAAATCCACAACAGCACATTGTTTGCATGTTTTTCTAAGCTGGATTTTCAGCCTTGAAGACTTTCACGCAGTGCCTCCTGCCAGAATATGACATACACCACTGGGACTGAATCTAGCACCTGTGAGAAGCAAATCCATGACCATTAAAACATTCAGTCCCTGGGTGAGATCAAAAAAAAAAGAGAAAAAGCGGTTTCATTGAGATCGTGCCAGGAAAAGACTACAGTTGAGCTGGCACTGCAGCCATGGCCAGAAAGCAGCTTGACAGGCGCTTGGAATTCATAGCATTGCATCGACCCTTAAACACAGCTACGCTGAACTAGATCATATATATGGTTCCATTTGATTGGTGCATCTTATGTACATGGCATTATGCTTACTTTGATTACTGTACATGTTGTTCAAAGATTGCAATCTCCCCTTGGCTTGTCTTTCTACCCTCTAGACCTATAATATAAGTGAATGAAGTGAGGTCAGGTTTAAGAAAAGTCAGTCAATATTACTTGTCTCCACTTCTTGTAGAGGCATGATACATGATGCAACTAACACTTGGCCACACCTTGGCAATAGCAAGGACTGGAACAAAATGAAGAGATCTTATCCCACCCAGGGGAGTGGCAGTCACTCAGCCCTACTTGAGTGTTGCCACACAGGATCTGGGTCCTGGTGATAACATATCCTCTACATTCTCAAGAGAAGCTGAATGTGGAATCACTTATATGTCAATGCAATTTGTATGTTCTTCAAAGGCAGAAACCATATGTTTTATCTTTCAGTTCCAAGTAGTGCCCTTACGCAGTAGATCAATAGGCTCCCCCTCTTTCATACTATTTCAGTAAATTAAAGTGAACTAGGGCCTGTGTGTTTTATAGACATGCATGTGAGAGATATATATATATAAGAGGTGGCCACATGGTAGTACTTTGCTTATATGTTCTATATAAATGAAAAAGACCTTTGTGTTAAATAGGATAAAATAGGTAAGGCAAAGAGAAAACTAATGAGAAATTTATGGAAACATTTGATTCTACAGAGTTTTAAGCTTTTCTACCTGGATTCATCACATCTCAGAGTATGAAGAAAACATTTTAAAAAATCATTAAACTACTTAACAAATATTTTTAATGAATGAATGAAATAAATATATCTAGGCTGCTGAATATATTTAGACACATTACAAAACTGGTTACAAAATGATTCCAAGGACATGTGCCAGCTTGTAGATATTTTTACTGACCTGTGGATAAATGAAAAAATATAGACACTTATAGTACATGGAATGTATTTATTTATTTGTATCTGGGTGTATATACATGCACAAATTTCACCTGTTTTTTTCAGGGACAAATTTTTTGAGATATTTGTTCTTTCTACTTTTTGAATAATAAAATTAATATATTATGGTAATAGTATATGCTAATTTTTGTCTGTTTTGTTGACTATCTCTTTTGTCAAAATAAAAGACCAGTAACTCTGGTCATTCCCAAAAATTTTACTTAAAATTTTTCTTGATTCAAGAAACCCAGGGATTTCCCTGGTAGTCCAGTGATTAAGACTGCACTTCCAGTGCAGAGGGTGTGGGTTCTATCCCTGGTAGGGGAACTAAGATCCCACATGATGCACAGCCAAAAGATTTTAAAAAATCCGAAACTATGGGAACTACTGTATTAGGAGCTCTCTAGAGACCCCAGTGCTCATCTCTTTCTCATTCCACATGTTTATCTGTGATTGTGTTACAGTTAATATGACACCAGGTTGGTAAGTGGATAAAGGTTCAAATTATATGGAATGACAGAATGAGAATCTATAAAAGCCTTGGTAGTTTGGAAAGTGGACCACACTTTACAGGATGAATTTTTTAAATGAACAAATGCTGCATGATGCACTGAAGAACTGAGGACCCCAAGCCAACTACATGGTTATGCAATGGGAGCAGAGCCAGCCCAGCATTAGATCTAAGAAACATTAATATGACTATTCAAAAATTGTCCTGTTCAGCTCTGCCTTTGCCAGAAGATACCTGGATATTGCTTATGAGTCTAGATGTCAATTTCAGGAAGGGTGCTTTGAGCAAAGTAATGCTCATTCTGTGAAGGAAGCAAAGAATCTAATCCTTACCAGATGAAGAATAAAACTTAGGATTTTGGGCTTGAAGAAATAGGTCAAGGAGAATTATTATTAACAGCAGACTCTTGCAGGTATATAGATTTTGTTCATGACAAGAAGAATAGAATTAAGAACAATGGGCATAGGCTATGGGAGACGAACTCTGGTTTGATGTAAGGAAGTGTTTTGTTAGAAAAGAAGTGATATAAAAGGACAGCTTTGGCTGTGGACACCCCCACTAACACTGGACAATAATGAGGTCTTTGCCGGTCATGGAACTAGATAATTTAACCCACAGTTTACCCGGGAAGCCATGTGTTAACATGCCCACTTATTTTATCTGTGCCACAGACGAACATGTGGGCTGCTGTCTGAGTCATGTGGAGGATTGCAGTTAGTTAACTTCACCTCTACTGCTTGTGGGATGTGTAGCTAGTCACCTCACATCTGGGAGCCTCAGCGTCTCATCTGTAAAATGAGACTGTAGAGCTCAGCCACCTTGCTTTTATTTTCTATTGCTGCTATAATACATTATCATGAACTTAGTGGCTTAATATAACATAAATTTCTTATCTTATAGAAGTCTGAAATGAGCTTCAGTGGACTAAAATCAAGGTGTCAGCAGGGCTGGATTTTTTCTGGAGGCTCAGGGAAGAGCCTCCCTGAGGCTTTTCCAGCTTTTAGAGCTACCCCCATTCCTTGACTCATGACTCCTTTCCATCCTCCAGGCCAGTAATGTTGAGTCAAATCTTTTTCATGTTGCATCACTCTGACACTCACTCTTCTGCTTCTTTTCCCCATTTAAGGACTATTATGGTTACACTGGAAATACCTAGGTAATCTTTATATATAATTTTATTATTTTAAGGTCAAGTGATTATCACATTCATTCCACTTGCAATCTTCATTCCTCTTTGTCAGTACGATAATCTATTTATAAATTCTGAGGATTAGGACATGGATATCTTTTGGGAGGTCATTATTCTGTCTACCATATCCTTTAAAGTCATTTTCAGTTTTACTATCCTACAAATTGAGGCAATTCCCAGGGATATAAGTGAGCCTGAAGCTTGTCAGTACTGATGGCATTCTCTTAGGGTCCCGCAGAAATTCCACCTTTCTTTGAACCACTAAGTGTCCATGCTAACCATTGTTCTTTCTAACCAGTCCTCAGCCAAAGAGTATCACCTGAATAGTCTGATTTCTGATACGAGTGGTGCCGTGGTAAAGAATCCGCCTGCCAATGTAGGAGATGCAAGAGACATGAGTTCGATCCCTGCATCAAGATCTCCTGGAGAAGGGAATTGTAACCCACTCCAGTATTCTTGCCTGGAAAATCCCATGGACAGAGAAGCCTGGAGGCCAGGCTACAGTCCAGGGGGTCACAAATAGTTGGACATGACTGAGTGCCTGAGCACACACACGTGCACCATTGAAAGAGCAACCAGAGAGGGTAGGACAGATTGAGAAAGTAGCGTTGACATATATACTCTATCATGTGCAAAACAGTTACCTAGCAGGAAGCTGCTGTATAACAGGGAGCCCAGCCTGGTGCTCTGTTGGCAAGCTCGAGGGGTGAAACGTGGGGAGGTAGCTCTAGAGGGAGAGTGTATATATATAATTATGACTGAGCCACGTTGCTGTATGGCAGAGACCACCACAACACTGTAAAGCAATTATCCTCCAATAAAAAATATAATAATGATAAAAAGAAAGAGCAGTCAATTTTCTAGATGATTGCATGCCATTTGGGTATGTTTTGGTAATGGAAGTGCACAGAATCTGGGCAGAGCTGCCTCAGGAGTGCCTGTTTGAGTAGTTTCCCATAAAGTAACCCCTGTTATGTGACTGTCTATGTTTAGCCTTACCAAGCCTAGATGACACCCTTCTTGAAGGGTGAAATGGAATCTATGATTGCTCCCTTGCCTCTAGCATCACTGTGCAAAACAGAGCAGTAATGTTGGGGAAGATAAAGTATACCCAACTCCCCTTCCCTCTGACTCTCAGTGACCAAAAGCACACTTTAGAACATTCCATATGCTGCTCAAAATAGGGCACCACTCTGCTGAGACAGCTAGAGAAAACCCTGGTTTACAACCTATGATAAATCATTATTCCAAACAAGCTCATCAATGTGTTCTTTTTAAACATTCTTACAGAGTATTTATGATCTTGCCTTTCAGAGTTCAAAGTGTTTTGTGAGCCCCGTTAAGAATAGAGGAGTGAGTAGCAAGGCAGACTCTCTTCCCAACAAGCAGCCATTTAAATGGAAAAAATTATTGAAACAATCATTTAAAGAATCTGGAAATTGTCCTAAGGGCATACAGAAAATGGAGAAACATTCATTCAAGAAATCTACTAAATCTTGGTAAGAACAGTGAGAGTCTGTGGCATTTGAGCCACAGCCCACTTCCTTCCTCTCCCTCTCCCCACAGTCTCCTTCTCATGAAAACTAATCCAGGAGCTTTGACTCTGGCGAATGCCTTAAAGAAGAAGGGGTTCTCTCTTCCCCATGATTCTAGACTAGCGCTGCATTTTCAACTTGTGAGGAGCAGGTTGCCAGGTTTTCTCATCTCCCTGTGCTCGTGTTGTAGAAGCTTTATTCCAGGCAAGAATAGCTGAAAGGATCAAGTCTCTCCTGCTTCACAAGCCCCATTTATAAAATAGAAACTACCCAGGTAGGGCAGACTGATCTAAAGGCAGTGACCCAATCGTTTCTGCCCAGCTTATTTATACAGCAGATTTCACCCTGGGAAAGGCAAACCCAGGAGACCAACCACCACTGTTCCATCGTCCCAGGCGTCACCCGGGACTTACTTGTCAAGTAGAGCTGTCACTCTATGAGAAACAGGACACTGTCTCTGCCTCCAACTGCTGTGCAGTGTCCAGAGGCTCTGCCCTAGGGAGAAGCAGGCCTTAAAAACAAAGAGTTTTATAGTTCTCCCTGGGGAAAACAACTTTGGGTGCAACAGATTGTGAAGAATTCTATGCCTAAGGGCATTGTTGAAAAGAACAGAGATCTTGGTGAAAGTAATTGAAAAGACTCTCAAAAGTCCCTGATTCGAGTGCATGTATGCATGCTGAGTGGCTAAATCATATCCAGCTCTTCAAACTCCATGGACTGCAGCCCTCCAAGCTTATCTGTCTGTAGGATTTTCCAGGGAAGAATATTGCATTGGGTTGTTATTTCCTAGTCCAGAGGATCTTCTCAACCCGGGGATTGAACATGCATGTCCTGCATCTCTTGCAGTGGCAGGCAGATTCTTTACCACTGAGCCACCTGGGAAGCCCTTGATACAAGTAGAAATAAGTGATCAGAAGTTTAATAGAGACAAGAACAGAGACACTCGAGATCACAGTCAACCCTGATGGTAACAAGTGCTGTGTACTAGCTCTGTGCATCACTCATTCAGGAGCAGTCAGAACACGCAGTGGGGCAAATTGGAAAATGTTCCCCAAGCAGCATACATATCAACTAAGGATGGAAGTCTCACTGGTCCTTGGACCTTTCACACAACGTCTGATCAACCACTAATTGTATATTAAGCTACTCTCACTGAGTGACTAAGGAAAGCTTCCCTGATAGATTGGGTGGTAAAAAAAAATCTGCTTGCAATGCAGGAGACCCCCATTTGATTCCTGGGTTAGGAAGATCTGCTGGAGAAGGAATAGACTACCCATTCCAGTATTCTTGGGCTTCCTTGTGGCTCAGCTGGTAAAGAATTTGCCTGCAATGTGAGAGACCTGGGTTCGATCTCTGGTTTGGGAAGATCCACTGGAGAAGGGAAAGGCTACCTACTCCAGTATTCTGGCCTAGAGAATTTCATGGACTGTATAGTCCATGGGGTTGCAAAGAGTCGGACACAACTGAGCGATTTTCATTTTCACTAAAGCAACATCCTAGGATGCCAGTATTAAAAATAAAATCACATGCACCCTTAGTAATGTGGAAGACTATGCACTATTGAGACTGTGTCTTTTCAGAAGTTATCAGAGAGGCAAAATAGAAGTTACTAAATTCCGGTTGAGCATGGGGCAAAAAACATAAACTCCTTGAATTGTCATAACAGCCTCCAAGCCACATGTACATGCAAGAGTGAAGTGCAATAATCTAACTGTCCAAAGACAGCTTAAGTACAACCTTTGAACAAAGAGAGGCTATGTTATCCCTGAGGCAATCCCTAGGTGGACTGGCTCAGTTCAGTTCAGTCGCTCAGTTGGGTCTGACTCTTTGTGACCTCATGGACTGCAGCACGCCAGGCCTCCCTGTCCATCACCAACTCCTGGAGTTCACTCAGATTCATGTCCATCAAGTCAGTGATGTCATCCAACCATCTATCCTCTGTCAACCCCTTCTCCTCCAGCCTTCAATTGTTCCAGCATCAGGGTCTTTTCAAATGAATCAGCTCTTTGCATCAGGTGACCAAAATATTGGAGTTTCAGCTTCAAAATCAGTCCTTCCAATGAATATTCAGGACTGATTTCCTTTAAAATTGACTGGTTGGATCTCCTTGAGTCCAAGAGACTCTCACGAGTCTTCTCCAACACCACAGTTCAAAAGCATCAATTCTTCGGCACTCAGCTTTCTTTATAGTCCAGCTCTCACATCCATACATGACTACTGGAAAAACCATTGCTTTGACTAAACAGACCTTTGTTGGCAAAGTAATGTCTCTGCTTTTTAATATGCTATCTAGGTTGGTCATAACTTTTCTTCCAAGGAGCAAGAATCGTTTAATTTCATGGCTGCAGTCACCACCTGCAGTGATTTTGGAGCCTCCCAAAACAAAGTCTCTCACTGTTTCTCCATCTATTTGCCATTCTGAAGGAGATCAGCNGTACTTTGGCCACCTCATGCGAAGAGTTGACTCACTGGAAAAGACTCTGACGCTGGGAGGGATTGGGGGCAGGAGAAGAAGGGGACAACTGAGGATGAGATGGCTGGATGGCATCACTGACTCGATGGACATGAGTCTGAGTGAACTCCAGGAGCTGGTGATGGACAGGAAGGCCTGGCATGCTGCAAATCATGGAGTCTCAAAGAGTCGGACATGACTGAATGACTGAACTGAACTGTACTGAAAACCTGATAGGCAACTTCTTGCCATAGCAGGCATACAGCAATACCTCTTGCTTTTTCTTTTTTATTGATTATCAAGGGTTGATAAGATCCTGTGAACAGCTATGTCAGTCAGCCTTTCCAGACTTATTCAGGGGGATTAATTTAATAACCTACACTTGAAAATGTAGTAACAGGGAAAAATATAATAACCTTCACTGAAAAATGGTGTGCTGAATTCCACGGGGTCATAAAGAGTTGAACATGAGCAGCTGAACTTAACTGAACACTGAAAAGCAAATGTTCTATTAGGGATATTTACCTCAGAAATGGAGATTTAGGGACTTTCTTGGGGTCCAGTGCTTGAGACTCTCCCCAAGTTGGGAATTAAGATCCTACATGCTGTGTGATGTGGCCAGAATTTTAAAAAAATAGAAAATAAAGAAATAGAGATTTAATTCAACTTAAAATTTAACTACACTGATGTATTAAATATACTAATGGGCTGTGCTGAGAAGTATATAGAATCAGAAAAGACACACCCGTTTAGAGATATAAATCTACTAGAGCCTTATCTTGGTTGGTAGAAACTTTCTCCTTAGTTAGTTATTTCAATAGCTCATTCGTGTCCGACTCTTTGCGACCCCACAGACTGCAGCACGCCAGGCCTCCCTGTCCATCATCAGCTCCCGGAGTTTACTCCAATTCATGTCCATTGAATCAGTGATGCCATCCAACCATCTCATCCTCTGTCAACCCCTTCTCCTCCCACCTTCAATTTTTTCCAGCATCAGAGTCTTTTCGAATGAGTCAGTTCTTCACATCTCGTGGCCAAAGTATTGGAGTTTCAGCTTCAACATCAGACCTTCCAATGAATAAGGTTCTTCTTACGTAAGTACAAAAAAAACAGTGCTCTGTTTTCCAAATTATCTCCTTTTCATCTGATCCAATATCTGTATTTGGTTGGTATATTAAATTAGCTTTCAATTTGCTCTAATCTTTACTTTGCATTATATGATGGATCTATTAATAGTCTCTGGTAAAGGATAATGTTTTATTTAGACTTTCCCTCAACTAGTGAGTCCAGGAGAGATTGTAGTGAATACCTGGTGTTTTTGTCACAGCATTATTTCATGCCCCTTCTTTTATTTTTGCTTTTATTTGAAGGAGAGATAAGTAAAACAACAAAATGTTCCTCTGGGAAGTCATTCTTTTCTAATTCTCTTGATAAGGGATGGTGGTGAGATTGACTCCACTCTTCACTCCTTTTTATATGGAAATGACAGCCCACATCAGTATTCTTGCCTGGGAAATCCAGGGATAGAGTTGCCTGATGGGCTACAGTCCATGGGGTCACAGAAGAGTCAGAAAGGACTTAGAGACTAAACACAACAACAAAGAATTTGATTAAGCCACCGGTTTATCTCAACCTTCAGTCACAGTGATTGACAGTGATTGTACTGTTATCCATCCAACCATTTTATGACATCCAGAGAACATTTGCTGAGACTAGTAGGAAGAAAATGGCTTTTTCATCCCCTTGTAGATCATGGTACGAAGAGTTGAAGCCAAGTCTTGCTGAAGCCATGCTCCCTATCCTAATGGGAGAAACTGAAACTGCTAAAGGGACCAATTTTGAAGCCTTGAGATAATGTTATTGTAGAGTGCTGAACAGAGTTGGAGAAAAAAGGGGCTTTAGTCATACCATTGAATCACTGGATCATATTTCATCTGAAATTAAATATATGGATATATATCTAGACTTTTATTAATGAATGGATTTCGTTCATATTTAAGTTAGTTTAATTTAGATTCTCTGTCACTTGATGATCCAGCTGAAGAAATGTTGCTCAACTGATGAAGTGAAAGCTCTTTCATCAATAAAAATTTTTCTGTATTAATACATGTAATGTATTTAATCATCAGGTAAACGTCACGTGTGGTTGTGTGTGTGTTGTGTATGTGTGTTCGTTTTCAATCAGTGGTATGATTCTTGTGATTGGGAAGCTCAAACAGTTGAAGAGTCTCACTTGGGTGGGGGAGTCTCACTTGGTTCCAATCTTCAAAGCATAGAGAAAATACCATTCTGGAGTCCAGTGCTTTTTGATGCTGTGCATAAGTGTTTTACACTGTGAAATTCTTGGATCCTATGCAAGTCTATTTTAGAGGCTTAACTTATGGGGCTCACAAACTCCTTCAGTGTCCTTAAAAGGACAAGAAATATTCTCATGCTGCTTCCTTCTCTTTTTTCACATTGGGACCCTCCTGACTAGAGGGTCAACAATGGCAGCTGCATACAATTTCTTCAAATTACTATGATTTCCTCTGGTCTTTGCACTT
The DNA here is from genome assembly GCA_006410875.1 of Neotragus pygmaeus. NCBI lineage: Eukaryota > Metazoa > Chordata > Mammalia > Artiodactyla > Bovidae > Neotragus > Neotragus pygmaeus. Next base: position 184,823 of record SJYV01047658.1, on the reverse strand, counting down.
CAAATGAGTGGGGAGGAATTCTTTAATTTTTTTTTTTTGTAAGATAAATGCTATACTTATGTTCCATAATAGACAGTGAGTTATAATCTATCTTTTCACCAATAAATTTCCATTACCTATGTTGGAATTCCCGTGACCAGAATTACCAGGCAAGTTCTGTTCCACCTTTATCTCCACTTTGGAAAACTGGCTCTTTGTTTTGTTCCTTCCCTGTGAGATACTGTTTAACAACAACAACAAAAAAGGTCAATTTTAGGAACTCTTTCAGCTAACCATTTTTTTTTGTTCCTATTTTTAAAGACCATGAGTTTGCCTCCAATTTTTCAAAAAATAAACATTTTTATCATTTCAAATCTGATAGCCTGGACCTGAAGTCTTGGGCTGTACATAGACAGTTTAAAGCAAAAAAAGTCTTGGAAATCATTTGATCTTATCAAAGTGAAAGTCTGGCCTAGGAGTTCAAGACTTCCAACTGTGTCTGATTAATGGATGGAATTACCTGGATTGGCTCTCTCTTTATCAAGTTCCACTTTTCTTCTCTCTCCTCACTCATTAGTATCTAAAATTATGGATTTGACTCTGATACTCCACTGTAGATGTTCCCTCCAATGTTCCCAATCTTAAACATGGAATCCAGTCTCTACTCTTATTTTTCGTGGCACCTCTATTGCACTTTACAATAACTATTGCCTTTTTCAATAAGTACTTTTGCCTTAACCTCTAGACTGTAGAATCGTAGGATTTGCTTTTCCTTCTCACATCCTAAATGCAGGCGTTTCAAACAGTTCCCTCTTTAATCTTTTTCTCTCTGTTTCCTTTTCTTTTGTTCATCCACTTCCAAGACCTCAAAAGTCAACTCTGTGTGTAATTTCAAAAACCTGTGTTCATTGTGTCAGACAAGGGTATGCTCCTCGGTTCATTGTCTCATCACAACAAAGATTTGGAGTGACAGACATTAAATCCCCCTCGGCATGTCAGCTCTCGGGTCTTGGGCAGACCGTGTTATAGCCCTTAGACAAATCAGTGTTACAGCTCAGTGTTACAGCTCTATTTTATTTAGAAGACAGCAGGAAAACCCATCTTCGAGGGGTGAGGGCACATCGATCCAAAAACACGAAGAGAATCACCCGAGCACGCAGAAGAGAAAGAGAGCCATTCGGCTCCCCTTGTTATATATTTTTTCTTCCCCCTGGGCCTGCCCTATGCAAACTGGGCTTAGTCAGGAGTGCTGTTCTACCTGAAGTCCACACTCTGGTCCTCGGCCCTTCCTCTGACCTTCCTCTGTTCTATTTTCGTGGGCTTTTCCTTTCCTTGTCTTTTAGCCACCATCATTTTGGACTCCTTTTCCCTATTCTACCTACCTAACAATTGGATGTGAGAGTTGGATTGTGAAGAAGGCTGAGCACTGAAGAATTGATGCTTTTGAACTGTGGTGTTGGAGAAGACTCTTGAGAGTCCCTTGGACTGCAAGGAGATCCAACCAGTCCATTCTGAAGGAGATCAGCCCTGGGTGTTCTTTGGAAGGAATGATGCTAAAGCTAACTCCAGTACTTTGGCCACCTCATGCGAAGAGTTGACTCATTGGAAAAGTAGGAGGAGAAGGGGACGACCGAGGATGAGATGGCTGGATGGCATCACGGACTCGATGGACGTGAGTCTGAGTGAACTCCGAGAGATGGTGATGGACAGGGAGGCCTGGTATGCTGCAATTCATGGGGTCACAGAGAGTCAGACACGACTGAGCGACTGAACTGAACAGTTGGATCCAATTACTATGCAGAGTGCCTAAATTTCAAATGTTCGCTGTCTGCTTAACATCTCCATCTGAGGCATCTGCAGGCTGATGCTCAGTCATGTCCAACGATTTGCGGCCCCATGGACTGTAGCCCTTCAGGCTCTTCTGTTCATGGGATTTTTCAGGCAAGAATACTGGAGTGTGTTGCCATTTCCTCCTCCAAGGGATCTTCNTTACTATGCAGAGTGCCTAAATTTCAAATGTTCGCTGTCTGCTTAACATCTCCATCTGAGGCATCTGCAGGCTGATGCTCAGTCATGTCCAACGATTTGCGGCCCCATGGACTGTAGCCCTTCAGGCTCTTCTGTTCATGGGATTTTTCAGGCAAGAATACTGGAGTGTGTTGCCATTTCCTCCTCCAAGGGATCTTCCAGAGACTGAACCCTCGTCTCCTGTGTCTCCTGCATTGCAGGCGGATTCTTTATTGCTTAGCCATCAGCGAAACACTTGAAGCCTCTACGTTATTTCAGATTCAGCTGATTCCATTATATTTCACCCTAAATAAGAAATTTCTCCTCAGACTGAACAACGAGGAGTTCGTGTTTACTTAGATTTCCCATTTTTCTTTTTTGAAGTCAACATCTGTTCAATCAGCAAATTCTCCATATTACATCTTCAGCCTTTTCTATTTCCCTCCTATAATTCTGGAACAGATCTTAATTACCTCTTGACTGATCCCTTGAAACAATTTTCTCCTAAGGCCCCTCATATCCAGTCTCTTTTTTTCACGTACACCAACAAGTGAATCTGTTTAAAGTGTAAGTTTGAAAGAAGTGGATCTTCTTTCAAACTCTATCATTATAAATGAACATAACCACAATTTCCTAACAAGGCCTTTAACCACCTCTGCCATCTTTTCAACTTTACTTTTTGCCATTGCTCCACATCCAGGAGTAAGGCTGCTTTACCATTCATAGCCTCTCCAGTCCCATGAAAATCTTTATACCTGAAATGATGTCCCTGTCTCTATCTGTGAGAACTCAACTATAATGCTACGGAAGCATCCAAACCTTCAGAGTCCCTTCTTTCCCTTCTTCCCTCTTTTCTCTGACCTCTCACTGGAGTGTCTTTTCTCTTTCAGACTTCTCTAAGTTACAAAGTTGTGTTATGTTTATTATTTTTAAGCCTATTACTTTTAATTTTGTGATTTTTAAAAGGTTATTTAAATTTTGAATTATATTACTTGTGGTGTCGTCCTGCCAAGGAAGCCAAAAGTTCCTCCAAGAAATGATGATTCACGTTTTTCATTTTTTTCTGTTCTCTACAGAGCCTAGTGAAGGAGTTAAATAAGTACTCAAGTAACATTTTGAATTTATTACCAATTCTGGGCAAACTTAATGAGGTTATGAAACAGCTCTAACACTTCAAACTTTCAGTATTTTTCACAAGCAATTAACTTTTTAGGTGGGAGAGATAATTTTCTTCTCACTGAACTATATATAATAAAACTCTACGTAAAATCAGACTGGACTAGTTAAAAAATTATAAGATGGCTCCAAGGAAACTACATGGCTGAAACCTCGGATATTTACTTACTATCCTTTGCCCTTGTGTAATAGCTAGAGCTGAATTCAAGTCAGCCTGCTACTGAGCAGTTTGGGTGACATTGTATGGCCAAATTACATCATCTTTTAAAACTTGTATTCTAGTTTGTAAAGGGCGACTAGTACTCTATACCGACATTTTTAAGCATAAACAGAACAGTACATGTAAAGAAGCAATACAGAGACCATGTTCAATACACGATAGCTACCATTGACATTATCATCCATGATGGACTGCTTTTCCTTAGCTAAGATTTACATACCCATCTATTAGGCAAGATCTCTGAAACATTAGATGGCTCCCTGGGCATGGTTGCTCTTCCCAGTTTTATCACTCATTGCATTTCCCACTTTTTTCAAATTTCTGATATTCTACCTTGCTTAGAAGATCAGATTTGCCATTATGTCTCCTTAGTAAATTGTTGCAAAATCATGGGAAATGTGGCAGTTATTTTTTACTTAATGTTTACTTCAGCTGTTCCTTTTGTGTAGCACAGTCCCACACAGGTAGGAGTTTTATTTTTTATTAACTTCTAAGAACATGAAGTTTGGGCCTATTCCTCTATCTTATTACCATATAAATGATAGAATATTGTCTAAGTTAGAAACAAATTGAGTGCACATTTTGAAGAAAGAATCTTCATGAACTTCCACATCCCATGGTCAGTGGAGCAGAGATACCAACACACATGTCCCATTGTGGTTATCAGGCATTCCTGATATCTATCTAGTATTGCATGGTTTACAAAACACCATCACAACATCATCAGCTTAGAACCTTGCAAAATACAGTTTAGGAAACCAGTGCAAGTATTATCATTTCAATATCATAAATGGGAAAACTGAGGCTTGCAAAAATGAAGTCAGGTGGTTTATAATGGAGAACGTCGTTCAGAACAGTCTCTTGACTTTTCATCAAAGACATTTTCACCTAATCTCCCTAGTTTTTAATGTCCATGAACCATATGGTAAAATTAATCATGTTTTCCAGACAGCAGAATTTTAAGACAAACATTTAGGAATCTTGTTCTTGCTAAAGGAATTCTTTCCATGTTATCATCCACATTTTATGGTTAAGTGTGAGTTCACTGCACTCCTATCTCAATATTAAACTCCTCTGACTTTCAGTAACTTTGTGCCTTCTCTTTCCTTCTCTCACTTCTTTGCAATGTAAACTAGTTACAACTAAGTGAATCAGAAAATAAGGGAATATTCATATATATATGATAAATATATATATATATCATGAGTATGTACTTTCACAAAGCAAACAAAAAAAATGTGCTGATGAAAGGACTATTGTTGACCCTCATTCAAAAAACATTAGTAATATTTATGGAATATAGCGAGGACATAGATAGGAATTTCTTATAATAATTATGTAGGCAGGAAGAAAATTAAGTATAGCTATCACTGCTCAATATTATAATAGTCCATTAAAGACAGAGTTATTTGTCCAGAAAGACAGCATTATCTACTTAACAGAAATAAGTGATTGCATTTCTGTTTTAGATATCATGACACAGAAACTGTTCATCACTCAGTCATGTCTGACTCTTTGCAACCCCATGAACTGTAACCTGCCAGGCTCTTCTGTCCTTGGGATTCTCCAGGTAAGAATAATGGAGTGGCTTGCCATTCCCTTCTCCAGGGGATCCTCCCAACCCAGGGATTGAACTTAAGTCTCCTGAATTGTATGCAGATTCTTTACCTTCTGAGCCATACCCATTTGTAAAGATGATTCTGGTGTTGTTTTTGGTGTTTTTTTTTTCCTAACAACAGTTTTGTTTTGTTTTTTCTTGTAACTTTTTTTAAACAATTGATTCTTAGGGTTCAGAATAACATGTTATTTAATCTTGAACATCAAAAATCCTTAACAATAGTTTCATTCTACCTCCAACATCATCTTGTATTGCTTCTGTTTTCCATTAGGAAAAATGGTAACAATAAAACCTTATAACATTTTTCTGAAGCATAATCACATATACCAGGCACATGATAAATATTTCAACGCATGTTAGTAATATTAGGAATAGTATTTGCCCTCCTCCACTTCAATATTAAGCATGTAGTATATTTGATTACAAAAATGGCCCTGATTCTCCACTTCTTCCTATGTTCATGCCCTTTACAATTTGCCTCAATAGCCTCTCCTCAGCTGGCCTGTGACTTGATTTTATAAATAGAATTCAGCAGAGATGTCACTTGCTTTACATAGTTTCACATAATCTCTTGGTACTTCTTCCTGTATCATAAAATAAAACTCAGACTAAACTAATGAAGAATGTACAAAATTTTTTAAAAAATCATGTGACCTAATGATAACTGAGAGAACGTTCACTTGGCATGCCCAAAGTGGCTTAGGCAGCTACTTTCCTGATGTTCAATGATGTGACTATGTGAATGAGCCCAGCTGACATGTGCTTATTTTGACTACACAGAGCATACTAATGTAAAGTGACTGATGTAAAGTTGATATGTTTTTATTCTTTTTTTTAAAAATTGAGGCAACAAGAATATAAACAATAAAAAGTATTTAATATTGTTATCAATATAATATAATTTATTGCAATATATAAGTAATTAATTTAGAATTCAGTTCAGTTCAGTCACTCAGTCTTGTCAAACTCTTTGCGACCCCATGAATCACAGCACGCCAGGCCTCCCTGTCCATCATCATCTCGCGGAGTTCACTCAGACTCATGTCCATCAAGTCAGTGATGCCATCCAACCATCTCATCCTCTGTCGTCCCCTTCTCCTCCTGCCCCCAATCCCTCCCAGCGTCAGAGTCTTTTCCAATGAGTCAACACTTCACATGAGGTGGCCAAAGTACTAGAGTTTCAGCTTTAGCATNAAAAAAAAAAAAAAAAAATCCAAATGCATCCAAAGATATTTGAATATCCAAAAATATTCAAATAACAAATTGAAACCAAGTATTAAAAATTTGAAAAACATAGTAAAAAATTAATATTGGAAGGAACAGAAAAACACATTTCAAAGGCAATTGTAGAGCTCTTATTTCCAGTCCAACAGGTAAGAAGCTTGGATGGCACCACTCCTTCCTAACAACACTCCTTAATTTTTTACCTAGTAAGGATAAAAGCTGAATAAACTGAAAAGTCAGCAACTTAGAACTGTAACAGAAGTGAGAACACAGGTAAAATCACTGCCAAATTGGAGATACTGACAGGCAAATACAAAGAATTAGAACTTACTGCAACAGAAACCCATAAGCAGCATCCTCCTTGGAAACCAGTACCAAGACTAGACAGGAAATTCTGAACTGTAATTATGAATTGTTGGAGTCTCAGTGTGAACAAGTCTGAGAAATAAAACCTCCAAGGAGACCAAGTCATTGGTGGATGGGGGAAATGTGTCCACACTTTTATGAGTTTTTAACCTCCTAGAGCTCTACTAGGTTCTCATAGTAAATATCAAGGAAAAAAAAAAATCTCCTCATGCTTCCAGCAGTGGGAGAAACAAGGATTTAACCTGAAATATACCAGAGCATTCTGTTCTCCTTAACATGGTTTACCCTCAGGAGACGCTATTTAAACAGAGCTTAAACTTCTAGGGTTTTATCAGGGCCTAACCTGTGACCATCCATGTGTGCAACCTAAGATGAGATGCACACTCATTCCAACCTCTCCTGCTCCATGTCATACTTCCACACTAGGGTGAGAGCTGCAGCAACTGAAAAAAATACACAGGACATAGGGATGGAGCCAGCGCAGACTCAAAACAGAATCTGAAAGCAGCAAGGGCAGCCATTGCTGGCTGTTCTGGAGGCAAAACACTGGGAGAGGCTTGAAACACTGACTGGGACCAAGACCAACCCAGTCCATGCCCTGACCCATGCTGAGTATCTGTTCAGTTCTTCTTGCTCTAACAGTACTCCTCTGTGAGTTAAATGTGCCAGGGGTGAGAAAGGAGAGCACACACTTGGAGGGAATGGAGCCAGCTAGGTCCCAAACACCAGGGTTTCTGCTCTGGAAATGTGGGATCAGATCCCAAATCAAGAGGGAAGTGTTGGCCAGTGAGCAGAGGAAAAGTCCCAGCTCACCGAGGCTCAGGTCTAACTCCACCTCCAGCCCCACCTCCTACCATGATGATAGCTCCCATCACACACTGGGGGAAGACATGGCTCATGCTCAATTCAATCCAACTCTTCCAAAGAAGGTACTGGGCACACACAAAATGCACAGAGATGCTCCCCATTAGGACAGCCTTTCAAGACAAGAACAGGTAACTGTTTCATGTAATCTCATACAGAAAGAGAAAGTTAAGCAAAACAAGAAGCAAAAAGAAAAATATTAGAAACGAGAACAGTTAAAGGGATGTCTGAAACTGTTTCCGGTGTACCATCATTCACATTATAGGGATCCCAGAAAGAAAAGAGAGGGGAAAATCTGTGAAAAATGCATCCAATTAAATTCAGTTCAGTTGCTCAGTCGTGTCCAACTCTTTGCAACCCCATGAATCGCAGCACACCAGGCCTCCCTGTCCATCACCAACTCCGGAAGTTCACCTAAACTCATGTGCATCAAGTCGGTGATGCCATCCAGCCATCTCATCCTGTGTCGTCCCCTTCTCCTCCTGCCCCCAATCCCTCCCAGCATCAGAGTCTTTTCCAATGAGTCAACTCTTCACAATAGGTGGCCAAAGTATTGGAGTTTCAGTTTCAGCATCAGTCCTTCCAATGAACACCCAGGACTGATCTCCTTTAGGATGGACTGGTTGGATCTCCTTGCAGTCCAAGAGACTCACAAGAGTCTTCTCTAACACTACAGTTCAAAAGCATCAATTCTTCGGCACTCAGCTTTCTTCACAGTCCAAATCTCACATCCATATATGACCACTGGAAAAACCATAGNTGGACTGGTTGGATCTCCTTGCAGTCCAAGGGACTCTCAAGAGTCTTCTCCAACACCACAGTTTAAAAGCATCAATTCTTCGGCACTCAGCTTTCTTCACAGTCCGACTCTCACATCCATACATGACCACTGGAAAAACCATAGCCTTGACTAGATGGACCTTTGTTGGCAAAGTAATGTCTCTGCTTTTGAATATGCTATCTAGGTTGGTCATAACTTTTCTTCCAAGGAGTAAGCGTCTTTTAATTTCATGGCTGCAATTCCAATCTTTAGTGATTTTGGAGCCCCAAAAAATAAAGTCTGACACTGTTTCCACTGTTTCCCCATCTGTTTGCCATGAAGTGATGGGACCAGATGCCATGATCTTCGTTTTCTGAACGTTGAGCTTTAACATATTAACTACATTAAATTTTGCATTCCAGGAACAAAACATACCTCTTTACTTAGATATATCTTTTATATTTTACAATGAAGTTTTCAGTTTGTTTGTTTGTTTTTTCCAAATATATTTCAGGTATTTTTATTCTTTGATTTAATTTTTTTATCAGTATAATTTTCTGGAAATATATCCAGTTAACAATTCTAGTTCCTTTGCTTTCCAAATAAAATTTGGAATAATCTTGCCTATTCTAAATAATATAGCTACAAAAATATCCTGCTGGGAATTTTGTAAAAATTTTATTAAACTTAAATATCAATTTAAGAAAAATTGGCATCTTTATTATGTTGAGTCTTCTAATCCAAGAACACAGTATCTTCCCCTATTTATTTAAAACTTCTTCCTTTAATCTTTGTGCCTTTCATTTCTTCTTTTTGCCCTGCACTGGCTACAGCTGCTAATATCATATGTTGATTCAAGGTGATGAGAACAGAAGCCTTGCTTTTCCCTCAATCTTGGGTGAAAGCCCTCACTCTCTCACCATTAAGTATAATATTGGCTCTAGGTTTTTCTAGAAGATCTTTATCAAGTTGAAGAAGTCCTCCTCTATTCCTATTTCTCTGTGAGTTTGCCATGAATGTGTGTTGAATTTTGTCAACAAAATTAGCAATCAGTGTTAGATTTACTCCAGACTAAATGCAACCTGAAAGAAAAAAAAAAACAACTTCAAAATATTTGCTTTCAGATTTAGAAAATACTCATTCATCCGTTCGTTTAATAAATAACTATTGAGTCCCCAATATGCACTTGCCTGTTAAGCTCTGTTCTAATTGCTTATGTAGAGTACACACCAATCTGCTCAGTGTTGAATCAGTGGGGAACACAGAGGTCTATAGTAATCCTAGTTAATACAGAACTAGCTAGGCAGGCTTTGAAATGAGTTTCTTCTACCAAATGAAGAGATACAAACAACTCTGTGGAAAATCTGAGTCTTTTTTATTTGCAGATACTTTTTCTAGATAGTTTAGTAACATTAACATTCTGTTTGTTCCAGGATAATTTAGTTAATTAAAGTAACATTAAAAAGTTTTTCTTTAGGAAGCTTCAATATTCAGAAAAGTTGAAATAAATATACTTGTATCAGTTACTACTCTAGTATCAACCTATATTATGAACAAGGCTAATTTCTAGCCCCTTTACTACTAGATTATGGTCTAGGTCAGGGATTAATGGAAAGCAAATTATATAAAGGTATATATTGTATAAAGGTATAAATTGTATAAAGGAAAGCAAATCTGGACATTTAGAATGTAAACCTTAGCATTTCCCATTCTGGGAAGCTAAGTGGGTGACATGATCAGACTTGAGCCAAAATGTGGTGACTTGCTTCCAAAATGCTCAACCCAAAGTAAGAATAATAAGAGGAGTTATTTTCTTTGGTTTTCTTTCACAATTGCTTTGGGTTTTTTGCTTGGTTGGTTGAAAACCCTAAAGATCACCATTAAAACACATTTCTTGAAGAATCCTTTCCTTCTCTGGGTGCAAAAAACAGCTGTGCTTAAGTTAGGGCAATAAATCTAAGAAATAAGGGAACTATTGTCACCTCTTTGTCTTGCTGATAACAAAAGTCTGTGTGAGGCTCACTTCCTGAGGTGTATTCATTCAGTTCTACAAAGTGAGTGCATTTTACAAGCACCAGTTTCCTCTAAACCTTTTAAGGTTTCAACTAAATGAAGTTACTATTGACTCATTGTAAGTAGTTAAAAATGTGGCTTTTTCCTATTCACTTCAAAAGGAGTAGTTTACATTTACATATGTTTTAAATTGCTTTTCCATCTAATAGTTCTTCTGATATTTATAGTAACCTTGTGAGATAGGTAAGGCAAGTGTAATCATTCTTACTTCACAGATGAAAATATAAAATCTCAAAGAAATGATGTGATTTTGAATAGAGCTGAGTCTTCTGACTCTTTCACTATTGTTAGTTTATTGAATTCATTTACTTAAACACTTATTAGTCAACATAAACTCATTGAGTGCCTACTTTGGCCAAATTCTATTGCAGACATTCAGCTCCCTCTCAAGCATGTTGCTATTTGTAAAGTAGTAGAAAGATTTCTAGTGATAAAAACTTTTGGTAATAATTGTGAAAGGAACATTCCTATTTTAATTCTTTAATTTTAAAAGCTGGTCTATATTATAATTACATCTTGCTCAGACATCAGCTTTGATCAAGTACCTACCCCGTGTTCATGAGAATATAAATAGCTATATTTCTGATATTGAAAATAATGAAATCAATGTTTGACAGCAAACATTTCAAACTCTCCCCCTAATATTTTCCTTTTATCTGTTGAGTTGATCATATTCTATTAATGTGGTGAATTTTTTTATTGGTTAAATTTTAAACATTAAATAAATTTTGTATTACTGGGAGCAATTCAACATGACCATGTCTAGTATCCTTTCTGTACAGTGCTAAATTCAGTGTGCTAACATTTTGTGTCATTGTTGTGACTATATTAATGACGATGTTGACCCTTAATTTTCTTTGTTTTTGGCATAATATCTTTTTTAGGTCTGAGTATCAAGGTTATGCTGGCATCATGAAACAAGGTAAAGAATAATGTTTCCTCCTCTAATTTTTATAACAGTTTGTATATATCTTTTTCTTATTCTTTTACTCTCAATATGTTGCTGGAAGGGGGACCCCTTTCCAGGGGCCAAAACTGGGCTCTTATCTAACCCTCAGAAATGAATTATCTGAGGAGACACGTGTGCTGACAAACCAAGAGATTTTGTTGGGAAAGGGCACCCGGGTGGAGAGCAGTAGGGTAAAGGAACCCAGGAGAACTGCTCTGTCACATGGCTTGCGTCTCGGATTTTATGGTGATGGGACTAGTTTCCAGGTTGTCCTTAGCCAATCATTCTGACTCAGAGCCCTTCCTGGTGGTGCATGCCTTGTTCAACCATGATGAATGCCAGCGAGAAGGATTCTGGGAGGTGGTCAGACAGATGGGTGTCTCCTTTGGCCTTTCCTGAACTCTTCTGGTTGGTGGAAGCTTATTAGTTCCCTGTTCCTTACCAGGACCTCCTATCATAAAACAACTCATGCAAATGGTTACTATGGTGCCGGGCCAGGGTGGGTGGTTTCAATCAGTGTGCTTCCCCTAACAAATATGTCTGTGTTATGTTGAAATGGGTTTCTTGCATATACCTTAGAGATATGTTTTACTTTCTTATTCTGATTGATAATCTTTAGTTAAATAATTTATTTCATTGATATTTAATGTTGGTATTGATTTGGTTGGATTAAGTCTACCATCTTGCTGCCTGTTTTCTAGTTGTCCCAAGTGTTTGTTTTTTTTAATTTATATTTTTCCTTTTCTGCCTTTTTGTTTTAGTTAATCACTTGTTATTGTTTAGTACTTGGTTTAGAAATTTTAGTAGGCATACTTATTTGTCTTGTCTGATGAAAGTTCGTTCTGTATGTATTCAAGTAAAATTTCAATCATTAGCCTCTTCTTTTATTCTATTGTCAAATATTTTACATCCATATGTGTAACAAAATTCTATAATACAATGCTATCTTTTCTTAAAACTACACGTTTATTTTTTAAAGGAACTATGAGAATACAAAATAAATGATAATCATCTATATTTACCTGAGTATCTGATGTCCCTTTACTATGGAGAAATGAATTTAAATATTTTATCACCAGTCTTTACACTATATTAAGACTGATGACAAAAAGATGTTTCCAAGTGTCTCCACCCATTAGTTGCTATGGTGTAGTTTTAAAAAGATAAACAACAAAAGACCAATATTTCAGGAAGGAAAAGGCAAAAAGCAAATCAGAGACAAAGGCTAAAACAACCTTTTAAGATTAAGAAAAAAAAGATTACTTAAAAAATATAGCTATTAAATGAGCTCTAAGAAGACACGTTATAATCATGATGTAAAATACAGAGAACAATTTATTCTTAAAATAATTAACTCACATTACTGAGAAAGAGTGGATTTTCACTTAGTATTTAAGTTAATTTTAAGGCCTGAGCATAATAAATCAAGGCTATGGTTTTTCCAGTAGTCATGTATGGATGTGAGAGTTGGACTGTGAAGAAGGCTAAACGCCGAAGAATTGATGCTTTTGAACTGTGGTGTTGGAGAAGACTACTGAGAGTCCCTTGGACTGCAAGGAGATCCAACCAGTCCAGTCTGAAGGAGATCAACCCTGGGATTTCTTTGGAAGGAATGATGCTAAAGCTGAAACTCCAGTACTTTGGCCACCTGATGCAAAGAGTTGACTCATTGGAAAAGACTCTGATGCTGGGGTGGAGATTGGGGGCAGGAGGAGAAGGGGGCGACCGAGGATGAGATGGCTGGATGGCATCACTGACTCGATGGACTTGAGTCTGAGTGAACTCTGGGAGTTGGTGATGGACAGGGAGGCCTGGCGTGCTGGGATTCATTGGGTCGCAAAGAGTCGGACACGATTGAGTGACTGAACTGAACTGAACTGAAAGTTACAACTTTGTGAAGTGCAGCTTAGAATAAGCTGAGTCAGGAAATCACATGTTGCCACCCATCCTGGATTGGGATGTGTCATAGATAATTTTGTAGTCTAAATTTAAGTCAAGTTTTACTTTAAGAGCATTTTTCAAAGACCAAAGATGCTGAGAATTTTCAACATGATCACTTTTTAAACACTTTTTTCCTGCTAGAGTAATTCTACATTATTTATCTTCCAATTTTTCCATTCCTGATTTTTCTTCTTTCATGTGATTTAAAAATGAATCAGATTGAAAACTTAATAATAGGATTATTAAGGATGGAATCACTATATCTGATTCTAACTCTAGTTGGTTTTTCACAACAATCCTCTCAAATTCTACTTACCTCCTCCACAATATGTCACTGTTCTGATCTTATAATCAATATTTAGTTCAGTTCAGTTCAGTCACTCAGTCACGTCCAACTCTTTGTGACCCCATGAATCACAGCACGCCAGGCCTCCCTGTCCATCACCAACTCCCAGAGTTCACTCAGACTCATGTCCATCGAGTCAGTGATGCCATCCAGCCATCTCATTCTCTGTCGTCCCCTTCTCCTCCTGCCCCCAATCCCTCCCAGCATCACAGTCTTTTCCAGTGAGTCAACTCTTCGCATGAGGTGGCCAAAGTACTGGAGCTTCAGCTTTAACATCATTCCTTCCAAAGAACACCCAGAGCTGATCTCCTTTAGAATGGACTGGTTCATCTCCTTGCAGTCCAAGGGACTCTCAAGAGTCTTCTCCAACACCACAGTTCAAAAGCATCAATTCTTCGGTGCTCAGCTTTGTTCACAGTCCAACTCTGACATCCATACATGACCACTGGAAAAACCACAGCCTTGACTAGACGGACCTTTGTTGGTAAAGTAATGTCTTTGCTTTTCAATATGCTATCTAGGTTGGTCCTACTCTTAAATATTTTTAAAATGTCAATCTCTTTATATAAATTCAAATTTATATAAAATCTGTTTATGTAAATTCATTCCCTGAGAGCTAGTCTGATAATTCTTCAAAGTCTAAATCAAGACTAGTTTTCAAGAAACATCAGCAGCTCTTTCTAGCCCACAGAGATCTTATCTTCCTCTCATATCAGAGAATAATGTGTGTGTGTGTGTGCGTCTGTGTGTCTGTGTGTATGTGTGTTGTGTTCCATGTCTTTGTGACTCCATAGACTGTAGCCTGTCAGGCTCCTCTGCTCCACTTCCCAGTCAAGAATAATCGAGTGGGTAGCCATTCCTTTCTCCAAGGGATCAACTGTGGGTCTCCTGCATTGCAGGTGAATTCTTTACCCTCTGAACCACCAGGGAATTGGCAAGTGCCTGTCATATATGTTAAGTGGGTAATAAATGTGTGTTGATGGATAAGCCACAATTTAATGTAACCCTTTCTATTATGAATTAGAGAAAAATCAATAAAACAATTTTAAGTCAACCATTTCTATTTGTTCAATTTTTCTGTTTTGGGATTGAAAGTGAATAAACACATCATCATTGAATAGAAGATAGGCAACCCTAGGCTGAGAGCAAAGTTGTAAAGCCTTATCAGTGCGTTCTTCACTGTAAGAGAAAAAGCAGTGGGTGAATGCATTTTTAAAATTAATAGATTAACTGTTTGCTGTTAGGTCATGAAAGTATCAACAGTTCAGGATAAGGAAGCATTCATGATAGCCTCAAAGAATCTGACTTTGGATGGGGGCATTCTGAAAGAAGAAAAGCCCTATTTTGTCATCTTAATAGCAGGTAAACCTATTATTTATTCCTTCAACAAATACTTTTTGAGCTTATAACCATGTTCTAATTTTCTGTACTGAATTCACCTAGTTTATTCCCTCTTACTCCCAGAGATATATTTTTGGCTAACAGTATTTGAAATTTATTTTGTTAAAAAGAAAAAAATGAGGTTTTGTGATCACTTATATTCTCTTGCTTTTTAAATAGATTCTCTTTCTCATAAACACTGATATCTTCAATGTTGAATTTCACATTATAAGCATCACTCCATAATCATGCACCCTTATTATTTATTTTTGCTTGGTTATTTTGGGAATTTTTTTAAACTCAAGTCTCTAAGGCTGTATCATTTTCTACTTCTTTATATGTACGCTTTCTTCAAATAATAGACAAGCCCAGTTATTAAAAAAAAAAAAAAGAAAACAAAAAAAGCCAAACCCAAATAGTTGCTTCACTGATTTAGAAAATTACTATAGCTAATTTAACCTCTTGTTTGGATGACTAAATTCACTTGATAGCCAAATCAACCATGCACATATAAATCCTAGAAATTAGAAATGATCTAGACAGTGGCAACTTTCTAGTCAAAACACTAGTTGAGACAGCTGAAAGTGTAAAAGGTGAAATAACTCCTTCAAGGTCTCCTAATCTGGGTCTCTTTCATAGGCTGCCAATTGAAAGGTTAAACTAACAAGAATCATTTCTTTGATTCTCATTGAAATTGCTTCTTTTACCTTTAATAAGCTTTCAAGAAAGGAATCTAAGAAAGGTCCAGATGAGAGGAATGATTAAATCCTTATAGGGTCTTTCTGCTTATTTATTCCTGGTTCTGTATTTCTTTGAAAGTCTAATCATGACATTTCCATTGCCTCTGACCCTTTCTTTTTCCTTGTAAATAGTGATGATCCAAAATTGCCTTCTGAACACCAAGGACCACTATCTTTCACCCACCCTCATCTAATTATTTATTTTCTTCTGTTGTCAAGTTAACAGTGTCTGTTGATATTTTTAGAAGACAAATCAGGTGTGAAGCAAGACAAATTTTTAAGTTTCTGGTACAGTAGATGATCAGTCCAAATATTTGTACAATACATGCTGTGCTTCATGGATGGCTGCTGATAATTATATCGAAGCCAATAAGCAAGGTTTTCCTCCAAGCACAGATTGAGATTCAAAATTATTTGATAGAAACACAATTGAATTGGAAAGGATGATGGAATTTATTGCAATTAAGCTGAGCATAGTAGTTGAAATGAAATTCAGATAACACTGTTATTGTCCTTTACTATCTGTGAGGAGATCGGGATCTATTTTACACAAATAATTCAAATGCATTTTATTATGAAAAAAGAAACACCTTCCTACAGCCTATAAATTTAAGAAATTACAATCCTTTCTTCAGGTTTAAACACTGTAATGTTAAAGGTGATATATAAGATTTATGGCTGGATGTGAAGGGAAAAAGGAGAACAGCCGCTAGCCAACATCTGCCTTCCACGGAGTTTTTTTTTCCCCCTTTTCAAGTGTTTGAGAAAATGTTTGGCAATGACTTCTTCCTGAATCACTCTGATAAAAGCATTGCTGAGCAAATCTATTCCAAATGAATAACACTGGCTTGTTTGTGAGATGGTTACCTATTTCTTTTCCAGTAATTCAATATTTTGCCTTCAGTAATAAATAAGGCTTTATTTGGGGGGCACTGTTGCGATCTTTCATTCTACGCTTCATGTAACTGTGTCTTGTCACCCTAGAGAGGCCATGAGTGCACAAAGGTATTTAAAGGATTATGAATTTATCATCACAGGACTTGTATACTTTGTATGTCAGACAGATGCTACTTCTCATGATTAGAAACTGGGTTACTCTTTTAGTGAAAGAATCAAACTGGTACGATTTGAATGGACTCTAAAGAAAATTTGTTTCTAAAAGTTTCACAAATGAGACAGTAAGTTGTCAAAAGCCCATGTTTTCCTAAAATTTCTATTGCTGGATTTTTTGAGGCTGCCTTGATTTCCATATTCTGAAGGGACTATATTATTTAAAATGCCTTTACTACCTTCCTAGTTAAATATGAGTAAATGACATGTATGTTATATGTCAATTATGTACCAAACAACATGACACACATTGTCTCTGTTACTATTTATTATAACCTCTGAACTATGTACTTTATTATCCTAATTTAGAGGACTTGAAAGTTAGTTCAGTTCAGTCGCTCAGTCGTGTCCAACTCTTTGTGACCCCATGAATCGCAGCACACCAGGCCTCCCTGTTCATCACCATCTCCCGGAGTTCACTCAGACTCACGTCCATCAAGTCAGTGATGCCATCCAGCCATCTCATCCTCTGTCGTCCCCTTCTCCTCCTGCCCCCAAATCCCTCCCAGCATCAGAGTCTTTTCCAATGAGTCAACTCTTCTCATGAGATGGCCAAAGTACTGGAGTTTCAGCTTTAGCATCATTCCTTCCAAAGAAATTGTAGGGCTGATCTTCAGAATGGACTGGTTGGATCTCCTTGCAGTCTAAGGGACTCACAAGAGTCCTCACTCAAATGAACAAATCAGATTTTGCTGTGTTGATATTTAGACAATTGACATACTGCTTGTTATCATGAAGCAGTAATTCACTAAGGACTTATATAACCTTACTGATTCCTTGAGTTTATCTAATGTCTAACAACATCTTTCCAAGGAGTGGTTTATGTACTGAGCAAATATAGTTCTAAAAACGTTTTAAAGACAGTTTGCCTCTTACTTGTGCACTTTTTGTTATTCCAGGAAATGCTAAACTTTCCTGTGTTATTGATACAGTCATTTAATATAAATTATTTCCCATTAAAAATTATCTTAAAACATTTATATATGTTAATTCTTGAATGTTTAATAGCAAAATTTCTGCTCAAAGGAGCAAAACAAGCAATAACACCAGATGAAGGAAAAGAGTGTGGCCCTTAAAAGGTCAAATAGATTTATGATTCATTCATACCATCATGAATGCATGCATTAGAGTTATATGAGATGACCTGTAAGAACTTCCATGAGGCTTAGTTGAGTGAGAAAAGTGCAGAAAAACATTGAAAGAGCAGAACTATAGGATGGACTCATTAGCAGCATTTCTTACCCACAACTGCTGTTGTAAAATTGTTCATTATAGTGCTAGAATTTGTGCTTTTGGATAAAATCTAGAGCAAACTTGTAGTTTACTGCTGTTAGATAGTAAAACATCTTTCAACCATTTTGGCTTTAAAAAGACCCAGTTCAGTAATGAATACATCCAGTCAGTATGTAATAATTAAAGATTTCAAAGTTAAAGCTCAGGTTTGATGTTAAAGGGAAGGCTATTTGCCTGCTTGTGTTTCTATCCTTGCTCCCACAGTTGGTTAACCGTGGCTTCTGACTCCTCCAGCATCAAAGGGGTGGTAGTAAAGGAAGAAAAAAAGAAACAAAAATTACATAAAGGATCAGGGAAGACTTTACGTGACTAAGTTCTCCTAGTTGGCACTCTCTGGGCTTGGCAAATGTTTAAAGCTGACTACTTCTAATGGAGAGTTTGTGGGTTCTTTGGAGAAGTTCCCATAGCTGGACCTGTCTTCCTGCAATTCACTTGGCTTAGCCTGATGCAGATCTTTGTCTGCTAGTTTCCAGCTTCTGCCTAGTTCCCTGGGCATCTGCTGGTGCACTTTAGTCTCCCTCTGTTGAAATCTCTTCACCACCCCAGATAGTTCTTTTAAGCAGGATTTATAAAAGTGACTTAGCAGCAGCAGCAGCAGCATAACAGCTCTATACCAACTCTCTCTTGTGTGGCCCACATCTTATTCACAGGAAAGACACACTTTTGGTTTTCTGTTGATTATTGTCATTGAGACGTTAAGTCCAACTCTTTGTGACCCCATGGACGATAGCCCACTCCTCTGTCCATGGGATCTCTGAGGCAAGAATAGTGGAGTGTGTTGCCATTTCCTTCTCCAGGGGATCTTCTCACACTGAGGATCAAATCCATGTCTTCTGCATTGGCAGGTAGATTCTTTACCACTGAGCCACCTAGGAAGTCCTTTCTGATGATGGACCACAGTTAATTCCCAGTAATGACTCTGCACATTGGGGTCATGTATCAAGTTCTCCAAATGGTTTCTTTGAAGTTCCTGTCAGTAGGCCTGAGGTGAGGGTAAGCCCTGACATCCAGTATTCCAGGGAAGCAGGAATTGTCACTCTGAGTGGGTTAATAGTTCTCTCAAGTGAATTCCTCTCTTCAGGCTCCAAGTCTGCCCTCCTCAACCACAATCTTTTATATTCTAAACAGAAGTTTGGGAAATGGTCTGAAATGTAGTTTTCAGTCCTTTACTTTGCACATCCTGCCTAGATTGTCAAGTAGTCAGACTGCAGGCAAAACGGAGATGGTTACTTTTTTTTTTTTTGCCGCACCAGATGGCATGCAAGATCTTCGTTCCCTGATCAGGGATTGAACCCATGTCCTCTGCAGTGGAAGCATGGAGTCCTAACTACTGGGCCCTGGAGAAGTCACAGGAGATGGTTATGTTTGAATGTGCCTGCTATAATCCCATTTACATGTATATTAGTTACTTATTGCTGCAGAACAATATTACCACAAATTTAGTTGCTTAAAACACCATGGATTTATTATTTCATGGCTTCTGTGAGTGGCTTAATTGAGTCTTCTTTTCAGGGTCTCATAAGGCTGCAGTCAAGGTATCACCCAGAGTTGGGGGTCTCATCTGAGGTTTAACTGGGAAAGAATCCACTATCAACTTCACATGGTTATTGGCAGCATTTAGCTCCTTATGGGTTATTGAATGAGGACCTATGTTTCTTATTGATTGTCCCCTGGGGGCTGCTCTCAATTTCTTGTCATGTGGACTTTTGCAAAATGGTCACTTGTTTTCTCAAAGTCAGCCAGGAAAAGTCATTTTTTCATTGATATAGGCAATACAATTTTATGTAACAATCATATGCATATAATCATGTACACCCATTCACCTTTGATGTACTCATAGACTAAACCTCTTCAAGACGAGAAATTTAGAGGAGGGTGAGACTATCAGGAGTCAAGCTACATCAATAACCTGACTGAAAAAATATATAAACAATGAAAAAAATCAGATATTTGTGTGTGTCTGTAAGGGTAGTAATATCTATGGAGATAACATGGACAAAGACACTTGATTTTTAAATGGACCATCTTAGAAAGAGAAAATAGAATGCGCTACAGTAATAACAAAAATAAAGAGAGAGAAAAGCAAAAACACAGAAAAAGCAAATTGTTTTAAAAATAAGCATTCCTAAAACACAAAAAAAGATCACATTTATTCATACATACATATAAACCATATATACATATATATAAATTATACATAAATAAATAAGGGGCCTCCCTCATTGCTCAATCACTAAAGAATCTGCCTGAAGTGCAGGAGACCTGGGTTCGATTCCTGGGTCAGGAAGATCGCCTGGAGAAGAGCATGGCCACCCACTCCAGTCTTTCTGCCTGGAGAATCCCACGGACAGAGGAGCCTGGCAGGCTACAGTCTATGGAGTCGCAAGAATTGGGCACAACTGAGCTACTAAGCACACACAATTAAATAAAAACTTATAAAGAAAAGAAAAAAAAAAAGAGAAAAATTTATCCTCTTTCTTTTCCTATAAAATGCTTCTTATAAATTTGGTTAAGAGAACAGAAGTGTTGCTTTACTTTTGGAAGAAAAAGATTAAAAAATAATAGCAGAGGAAGCAAAAAGTTTAGCAACTGAATAACATTTTTACATATATGTTACTAAAAACTTTAGGATGGTAAACTGTTTTCATGGATGGATGTATCAGTCAACTTGCCTTTTCAGTCACACACCAACACACATGTATCAGGGCCCAGTTTTGCTTTGTTTGCAGTACAGGAGAAAGGAGTTTGAATAAGCAATTGTCAAGTGTTTAAAAATTCTCAAAAGAAACAGGATAATTTCTGTTATAGAGCATCCAAGGAGAAAATAACAAATGGAAATAAACAACAGATTCTAAATAATAGTGAACAATAAATTTCAATATTTGGAAGCCAGTAATTTCAAGCTGGTTTTAGAAAAGGCAGAGGAACCAGAGATCAAATTGCCAACATCCGCTGGATCATGGAAAGAAGAAGAGTTCCAGAAAAACATCTACTTCTGCTTTATTGACTATGCCAAGCCTTTGCCTATGTGGATCATAATAAACTGGAAAATTCTGAAACAGATGGGAATACCAGACCACCTGACCTGCCTCTTGAGAAATCTGTATGCATGTCAGGAAGTAACAGTTAGAACTGGGCATGGAACAACCGACTGGTTCCAAATAGAAAAAGGAGTATGTCAAATCTGTATATTGTCACGCTGCTTATTTAACTTATATGCAGACTACATCATGAGAAATGCTGGGCTGGAAGAAGCACAAGCTGAAATCAAGATTGCTGGGAGAAATATCAATCACCTCAGATATGCAGATGACACCACCCTTATGGAAGAAAGTGAAGAGGAGCTAAAGGCCTCTTGCTGAAAGTGAAAGAGGAGAGTCAAAAAGTTGGCTTAAAGCTCAACATTCAGAAAACTAAGATCATGGCATCTTTCCCATCACTTCATGGGAAATAGATGGGGAAACAGTGTCAGACTTTATTTTGGGGGGCTCCAAAATCACTACAGATGATGATTGCAGTCATGAAATTAAAAGACGCTTACTCCTTGGGTGAAAAGTTATGACCAACCTAGATAAGTATATTCAAAAGCAAAGACACTACTTTGCCAACAAAGGTCCGTCTAATCAAGGCTACGGTTTTTCCAGTAGTCATGTTTGGGTGTGAGAGTTGAACTGTGAAGAAAGTTGAGAGCCGAAGAATTGGTGGCTTTGAACTGTGGTGTTGGAGAAGACTTTTGAGAGTCCCTTGGACTGCAAGGAGATCCAACCAGTCCATCCTAAAGGAGGTCAGTCCTGGGTGTTCTTGGAACGACTGATGCTAAAGCTGAAACTCTAATACTTTGGCCACCTCATGCGAAGAGTTGACTCATTGGAAAAGACTCTGATGCTGGGAGGGATTGGGGGCAGGAGGGGAAGGGGATGACAGAGGCTGAGATGGCTGCATGGCATCACCGACTCAATGGACATGAGTTTGGGTGAACTCTGGGAGTTGATGATGGATAGGGAGGCCTGGCGTGATGTGATTCATGGGGTCGCAAAGAGTCAGACACGACTGAGCAACTGAAATGAACTGAACTGAACTGAATTACAGAAAAGAATGGTAATAATATTATGGTTTAGTTACTGAGATACACTGAAAGTCTAGTTTCTTTAACAGAATAAAATACACTCATTGTTCCAAAGAATTCAACTAGAAAGTGACAGAAATATTGGCAGTAAAAAGCTGAAAGAAAAAGACAAAAAAGATGAAAACCTTAGAGGTGTTGAAGGATCTAGAGCAAAATTCAATCTTTGCCAACTTCTCATGTGCTCTGTTCACTTCATTCTCATGCAAATTAATGGTGTTGATTTACCTAGCACTATCCCTCGAGGGGATTGCTGTTTTCATTGTTTTGTCACTCAGTCCAGTCTGACTCTTGGGGACCCTGCGGACTACAGCACACCAGGCTTCCCTGTCCTTCACCATCTCCCAGAGTTCGCTCAAACTCATGTCCATTGAGTCAGTGATGCCATCCAAGCATCTCATCCTCTGTCACCCCCTTCTCCTCCTGCCCTCAATCTTTTCCAGCATCAGGGTCTTTTCCAATTGGTCAGCTCTTCGCATCAGGTGGCCAAAGCATTGGAGCTTCAGCTTCAGCATCAGTCTTTCCAATGAACACTGAGGGGATTAGAAACTTAGAATAGAAAAGAGTCAACTTTAAATTTTGGGGGATTCCTGGGAATTGAGAAGTCATTTAGGGACTAGTTTTGTAATAGCTGTGATTGTGACAAATTACAGCATTTTAAAATTCCTTCCCTTCTATTTGTGTGCCTTAAAGGGTCCATATGAGTACCAATGTTCATATTTTTAGCATTAAATAAGCTTTCCAGAGAATGTGTTAGATTGCAAGATTAATTCTATGAAATTTCCCTGTGTTTGGGAGGTAGATATGCAATCCTTGAATCTTCATGGGAAGTTGGGATGTTTGGAGTTACGTATGGCCTAAATAAGAAAAACTAATGGCCATTCAGTAGCCATTACTGAGCTCAGGTAAAAGGAATAAATTCATTTCTGTGTTCTTAGACACTGCAGTTTAATCAAGTACAGTTTTCACAGCTGTAGAACTCTCACAGGACATTCTAATGGTTTGGTTTTGTATTGGTGAATCTGTTATTAGCAGCAGTGGTAAGGCTGGAGCGCTGTTAGATTATACAGCTAAGAAGTCAGGTTTTGGAACTTCCCTGGTGGTCCAGTGGTTAAGAGTCCGCCTCCTACTGCAGATAATGTGGGTTCGATCCCTGGTTGAAGAACCCACATGCCATGGGGCAGCTAGGCTCTCGCACTGCAACTGCTGATCCGTTTTGCTCTGAAACCTGTGCATCATGAGAGAAGCCCATGTACACACCACAAAGACCCAGCCCAGACTAAAAATGCCAAACCACCACCAAGAAGTCAGGTTTCTCTTAAACATGCTGCCTTTTTATTGAATTTTGAAAGACATTCAGTGATCTGCACTTTCTCAGTAAAGTGGTCCTGCCATCTTAGAGAACCTGACTGTAAGCAAAATGAAGTTCACATATGAATGGGACATCTACGTTCAGTTGTCATATATTTCTCTCTCTCCTTCTCCTGTCTTTAATCCCTTTCCTCCGTTCGTTTTTTCTTTTTCTGCCCCTCCTTCCTCCCCACCTCCTTTTTTCTTCTCTCTGACACATATACACACAATTAAGAAGTGAAAGAAACAAATTAATATCACTCAAATTGTTAACAAAACTCTGATGTGTTTCTAATTTAAGACCAAATTACAATTCCATTTTTAGTTTTTCCATACACAGCTACATACCATGTTGTTCACAATTTACTCTTTGCCAACAGTATAGTTAAACATTGATTTTACTTAAAATCTGAAAACAATATACGTTTTTCCTTGAATATTGCCTTTAAGATCACAAACAGTCCTTTTCCTATTCTTTATAAGAATTCTAAAGTGTTCTCTTAAAGATATTATTACTTATATGTATAAATAGATCTGAAAAACTGAAATACATTCTTTCCCATCACTTAGAGGTACCACAAGTCTTCAGGCCCACGTGGACTTGCCTTTTGGTACACCTACGCTACTTTTACGCTGAACAGATTCACCCTTGATGCTGACTGCTGCCCCCATTATGATCTAGCTGTTGTCTCTTTTCAATCATCTAAAATTACTTAGAATTAGAAAACCTGAAGAAACTTTAAATCATATTCTAATCAGTCACTTTCTCATATCGTTGAGACTCATTGGGTTGAAGAACTTGCTTTTGTCTACGAAGGAAATCACGTGGAGAGAGGAGCCTGGTGGGCTGTAGTCCATGAGGTCTAAAAGAGTCATACACGACTTAGCGAATAAACAGCAAACATACAAACTGGAGTACCTGCAACAACAATAATCTTTTAAAAAAACCTGTAGCTTAATTGGAGGCTGATATGCTGAGTAAATCCATTGGCGAAAATTATTTCTTTTTATAGTTGCCTCTAGTCCTTTGTGTATCAGTTTTTATGTTCTTGTTTCCTGACTGACAAGAGCAAGACTTTAAAATGAGTGAGGTATTATTGTCTCCATCTCACAGGTAAGAAAAGTTCTAAGAATTTTCGAACTCTTTGTGAACATTTGTAAGTTTGATGGAACATGTGAAAATAAACAAGGTACTAAACCTTTCTCTAAGGTTTCTAAAACCTGTTGAGATAGGATCAATAACAGTCACCTTAGAGAGTTATCGAGATGGTCAAACGAAACAATGTCCATGGCATTTCCATTGTAGTGCGAGACCTCTGCAAGCACTCAGTATGTGATCGTGATCATGAAAACAAAAATTACTGTCAATTCCCTAAAGTTTTTAATTTAAAATATGAATGGGGCATGGTGTTCTTCAGAGAATTTTTAGCATACTCTGATGACAATGTTCAGGTGTATAAGTGAGTTCCTGAAGACTTCACAAATAAACAAAGCCATTGGGTGGACCTTTATTCCAGGTCATTAGTCATCTTTTATGCAAAGTGCTTTCTCATAGACTTCCACCAGGCAAATTCTCTTGGACCAAGACTGAGGATTTCTGAGGTTTGATATGAAACAAAATGTACCCTGTTGAGAGTTTGGACTATCAGACTGCTGGTGTCCTGGAGCCCACAGCTGTGATCAGAATGTGTTTAGGAGCACAAATCCCATCGTTCTACTTCAATATAGGCCACGGAAGGCTCTAAGGAAGTGTTCTCTACACTTAAGATCAATTTGCTGTTCTCTTAAGAGAAAGATGCTATAAACCAAATGAAACAAAAAAATATGAAAGGGCTATTAATCCTCTGAGGAGAAGAAATGATCTAAGTCCAAAGGAGTGTAATTTGGTCAGCAAGCTCAGCTGTTACACTCAGTCCATATAGAGTTATAGTGAAACGTGATTCCAACTTCCAAGTATTTTTCGAATCATTTCTCAGGATGCTTCTAGTAGCTCCATCAATATACGCCTATGCTCATTACAATGGGATAAAATGGGTAGTGATGCAGGAAGCTTTTGAATGATTTTTACAGAAAGCGCCATAACTTGATTCAAACAAAAGCAGAGCCATTTCGAATTTCCCATCCTTTTCCACACTCTTTGCTGAAAAGAGATCAGAGACAGAAGGAAGTAAATGGGCTTTGAGGAGCAAAGTGAAGACAGAAAAACACTTTTATATAGAAATCAAATAGCATTAAAATTTCAAAATAATACCAGACTTGGCAAACTCTAAAACAAATGTGTTTTAAATTTGACCCTGGAAGATTTCTGTGGTATAATCCCCAGAAAAGACTGAGTGAAGAGCCATCTCCATATAAATCCTCCTCAGTGGGAATTGTAGTTTATGCTTCCTTTATTTAGATCTGAGGGAAGAATTCAGCCCAATTGCCTTCAAAAGAGATTTATTTAAGATAGAAGGCTAAGCAGGTGTACAAAGAATTTTGGATTAATAAAAATGAATAATCTGTCTTTGAAGTCAGATAACAGAGTCCATCTGGGATCCCTAATATTGCAAGTATTTATCTTAAATATACAAATTAAGCAGTTTTTCTCGGGATGGAGTGAGCATTAGGTAATGAGGGACAGCTCTGCCTGCCCTGGGCTAAGTTAAAATGAGTTTTGAGGAACACCAGAATGAGTGTCCAAGTGATCATTTTGAGTTGGCTCTTGGCAGACCAGCAGTGCTATTTTTGAAAGCATATTTACTAGAGAATAGAATATGCACACACAGTTAAGAGCTTACAAGGCCTGAGGGTTCATTACTCTTAATAATTGGTGGTCTCCTGAGATGACATAGGCAATTTGATTATTGATGAAAGCAAACAGCATTTTACTGCGTGGATTTATATAGGAACACTGACGTGTCAAAGACTGAGTGATTCAGACTTTAGTGCCTTCCTGGGTGCAAGCGGTTGAGCTAGTCTCCTCTAAGTATAGGTGATTGGCTTCCACAGTGGCTCAGGTGGTAAAGAATCTGCCTGTAATGCAGGAGAGCCAGGTTCAACCCTTCGGTAGGGAAGATCCCCTGAAGGAGGAAATGGCAACCCACTCCAGTATTCTTGCCTGGAGAATTCCATGGACAAAGGAGCTGGGTATGCATAGTCCATGGGATCACAGAATCGGACACAACTGAGTGATTAACTTTCACTTTTCACTTTCTAAAGTGCAATTATTCTAAATTAACTGAGTTCAAGGTCATGGTTCTGAGAACGAAAATATGATATAGATGAAGCTAAACATCTTCATAGAGCTTATGCCCAAATGAAATTGAGATAATATACACATGTTCAAAAGAATTTTCGTGCTCCTTTTCCCCCAAAATATCTTGTCATCTCAAAAGTTGCATACATGTCCACAGTAGTGTCTACTTTAGAAATTGTTTCCTAATATGGTGTTTTCTTTTTAAGCAATGAATAAAATTTCATGTTGGTACAGACAGGCAAATTGGAAACAAATTCATTGAGGGGGCATTGTATCTTATTCATCTTCATGCACTTTAGGTTAAAGTGCGTAAAATGTCCAGGCAAGGCTCCAGAATTTTTAAACAAGGGACTTAGCCCTTGTTTACTAGCCCTGTCTGAAAGTGACCTTATATTCATCTTATAAGCAATAACAAAGCACATTTGTTTTAACTCTGATGGTGTGTTGATTTGGAGTGAATCTGGCACGTAGAGTTTAATGACAGCCCAAACCCACCATGCCTTCCCTTGGTGCCTCTAAAGCACATACAAAATTCAACTTAGCTATTTAATAAAGCTGTGCTAATTGGAATTGACATAAAATACACTGTATATTTGATGTATTTATGTAAAATGTATGCATTATATTACTTGTAGTCATCCCTAGGTGTCTGCAGAGGATTCGTTCCTGGACACACCCCAACACCACTGCTGATAGCAAAATCTGTGGATGGATGTTCAAGTCCTTTACATAAAATGGAGCAGTATTTACATATGAACTATGCTCATTCTCCCATACACTTTAAATCATCTCTAATAATATGTAAATGATTTTCAGGTAGTTATAAATACCACATAGTTGTAAATACTATGTAAATACTTACTGGCACACAGCAAATTCAAGTTTTGCCTTTGGAGCTTTCTGGAATTGTTTTTTAATGTTTTCTGTTGGCAACTGGTTGAATACCTGGTTGTGTGCATACAAAGAGCTGACTGTATGCACACACAGGTGCACACACATAAGTACATTAACATCTGTGCAGATATTACAACCCAGCTGCTGCCGCTCACCTCAACCCTTGCATCACATGCTGCTAGCAGAGTCAGCATTTATTCTATGTCACTTTGTGTTGCTACTTCTTTTCTTATGTTTATTTTCTCCTTTCCAAAGTATAGTAGCTTTGAAAATAATCTTACACACAAATGTGAAATTTTAGGCATCATATATTGTTGTTGCTGTTGTTCAGTCATTAAGTTGTGTGCAACTCTTTGGAACCTCATGGACTGCAGCACACCAGGCTTCCGCGTCCTTCACTATCTCCTGGAGTTTGCTTAAATTCATATCCATATCTGTTGCTGCTCACCTCAACCCTTGCATCACGTACTGCTAGCAGAGTCAGCATTTACCCTACCTCACTTTGTGTTGTTACATTGGGTCGGTGATGGCCATCCAACCAGTTATCGCATCTTCTACTGCCCCTTTCTCATTTTACCTTCAATCTTTCCCAGCATCAGGGACTTTTCCAGTGAGTCAGGTCTTTGCATCTGGTGGCCAAAGTATATTTGTAGCCAAAAATATCTATCAGTATGAATCAAAATAGATTAATTTTATTTTCAATTTTGGCAATAGTGTGAAGTTATGGGATAGTGTTGTTTCATCTTGAAAAAGAAATAAGGATGTGTCACAAACACATCTCTCTTTTTTAAGGGATGATACAGACTTTGAGCCACTAACTGTAATCACTATGCTACATTACCCTGAGCTCTTAAAAAGGCGATGGCTTCAACCAGACTTCACTGGGGCTTCCCAGGTGGCGCTAATGCTAAAGAACCCACCTGCCAGCACAGGAGACATTAAGAGACATGGGTTCGATCCCTGGGTTGGGAAGATCTCCTGGAAGAGGCCATGGCAACCACTCCAGTATTCTTGCCTGGAGAATCCCATGGACAGAGGAGTCTGGTGGGCTACAGTCCATAGGATCACAGAGTCAAACATGACTGAAACAGCTTAGCACAGCAGACTTCACTGGATGCAGGCATGTGCTTGCATGCGTAGTTTCTAATGACTGTGACCTTATTTTTCAATTAAGAAAAGAGTTGATATTTACATTTAGCATTGGAAGGAGAGAAGAGAGAGAAAGACAGTGTGATACATTTCACTTCTCAGTGAAGTCAAACCCTCAACTCTACAACATATATTTGCAATGTGTCTCTGATTATCGAATATTGATTACTGGCCATGGCTTTACAATGCCCAGAAACGTTTTCAATCAGCGTAACAACTATTATAAATTCATATAATTTCTCAAAACAAAATCATTTTAAACAGATAATTTAACATGTTTTTTCTAAGACATAAGAAAGTAACTGGTGGAGACAGCAGAAAGCTTATCACATAATCAAACATCAAAAGGTATTGCATTGCCAAAATGTCTGGGAATCTCTTTACTGGGCCATCCCATTTCTTTCTTTCTTTATTTTGCTCTAGCCCGAAATGGTAGACAACATATTCCACTTCCTTTTTCTCTTAAAACCTGGTTACAGCTCTGTTTAGTTTGAGGTCAGTCTAACCATACCCTTTAGTTAGAGGCTGCGCAGTCTCAGCGTAGGCGGCTGAAATAGTGCCCCTTCTGGTTGGCAGAAGGACACATTAATGAAAACAGATCATTTAGTAGTAGTCTGGTCTCAAAATGGAAAAGCAAAGTGAATTTTCTCAGTTTTCCAAACAACAGTTCTGTGAAGCAAGCACACCCATATGGCTTACTGGTGTTTATTCCATAAAGTCAAGCTAAAAATTTAAACTGGGAACATTTATTGTAAAGCATTCAATTACATGAGTTTTGTTTATTTGATTTATAATGCAAAAAAAATTTTTTTAATTTATCTTCTATAACAGTTATCAAATAAAAAAGAATATGATTTTCTTGTGACAAACCCTGAAGGACTGGTCTTTGCCAGGAGAATCTTGACAAGAGTTTCTAAAACCACTTATAATCCTGGCGGATTAGTATGATCATTTTCTTGCCATTTATCTTTTGATGTTAATTGCTTTTAACTTTCATAGGTTTATCTATTAACCTGTTCCCTGGGGATGAAGACAATGTCTGTGTCAAATCTCTAATTCCATTCAGTTCAGTTCAGTTACTCAATCGTGTCCAACTCTTTGTGACCCCATGGACTAATTCCATTAACAAACACTAACATTAAAAAACAAAACCCAAAAGCTGATATTTCTTAGGGCTGCGCATTCTAAAGGGAATAAATTTAATTTTAAGAAGTTTAATTTGAACTATGGCTACTATGAATACATAATTGTGCCTTTTCAAAATTGTTGGCCCTAAAGTGAGGATCAGGAGCTGACTAATCTTTTATGTCTATTCTTTTACTATCAAGTACCATTCATGTAATAACACAAATCCCCAGGCTTTGACTCAAAAATAAGAGCTTGAGATGCAAATCTGTGTTATGAATGAAGGATTCTGTAGATTTATGCATGATAGAGAACATTTTTCTGTCCCCTAAACATGAACTCCGTCATCCCAATAAAAACACCAGGCAGTGGTTTCTCCTAGGCAGCTTTGTAGGAGGTAGTCATATTTATGTATAGAAATTGGAAGACTAATTATAACTCACATTTACTGACTTCTTTCCATGCGCCAGCCCTTGTTTGATGAGCTTCACATAACTTCACTCAAGTAATCCGCTTCACAACCTATGAAGTAGCTACTAATTATCCTCCCCTTATTAAATATGAGAGAGATAAAAAAAAGATTTTAATCATATTGCCCAGGGTTGCAAAGCCAATAAGTTGTAGAGCTAACATTTTGAACCTAAGGAGTTTGGCTCCCAAGCTTTTTATCTTGATCATGTGTTACACATAAACCAAGCAGAGACATTTTTACAAAATTTTAAGTCATGGATTCTAATATAAATATTTTAAATTTGATAATAAAAATGTGAAGAAAAAGTATGGGTTAGATATATACTGATCACTGGTACAAATATATAGCTTTGCTAGCTACTATAAATGATTCAACTATGCATAAAAAATTCCTCTAGGAAATCGCAATTTAGCAGCAGAGGGAAATATACAAACAATATAATGTAATATGTGATGGCACCATATGACTGTGTGAACACAATGTACTTATGAAGCTCAGAAAAGAGAGAGATGATATTACTTTTGTTCTAGGGTGGATAGCATCCAGACTAAATCTTAAGTGTCAGTTAGGTATCTATTTTAAAAAGTTTTGAATGTCATGTGAAATACTTTTAGGTTGCAGAGAACCTCTAAAGATTTTTGTGTTGGCAGATGAAATGTTCAAGAAAGTTAAATAATGCAAGAAAAATCTCTTTGAAAATGGCAAAATTTAATTTGGATATAAAGACTATTGTTTTATCATGTATAATAGACATCCCCATTATGGATCACAGACTTGTCACAGTGTAGGAACTTGTGTAAGTCAATGAAGCTATCAGCCATGCTGTGCAGGGCCACCCAAGACAGGTCATAGTGAAGAGTTCTGACAAAACATGGCCCATTGGAGGAGGGAATGAAAAATCACTCCAGTATTTTTGCCATGAGAACATCATGAACAGTATGAAAAGGCACAAAGATATGACACTGGAAGATGAGCCTCCCAGGTTAGAAGGTGTTCAATGCTCCTAGGGAGGAGTGGAGGGCAATTACGAATTGCTCCAGAAAGAATGAACCAGCTGGGTGAAAGCAGAAACAATGCTCTTGTGGACGTGTCTGGTGGTGAAAGTAAAGTTTGATGCAAGAAATAAAGAAATATAGAGAAAATAAAGAAAAATATTGCATAGGTACCTGGAATGTTAGGTCCATGAATCAAGGTAAACTGGATTGGTCAAACAGGAGATGGCAAGAATGAGCACTGACATTTTAAGAATCAGTGCACTAAATGATGGGAATAGGAAATTTTAATTCAGATGACCATTATATCTACTACTGTGGGCAAGAATCCCTTAGAAGAAGTCAACAAAAGAATCTGAAATGCAGTCAGTTCAATTCAGTTCAGTCGCTCAGTTATGTCAGACTCATTGCAACCCCATGAATAGCAGCACGCCAGGCCTCCCTGTTCATTACCATCTCTCGGAGTTCACTCAGACTCACATCCATCGAGTCCATGATGCCATCCAGCCATCTCATGCTTGGTCGTCCCCTTCTCCTCCTGCCCCCAGTCCCTCCCAGCATCAGTCTTTTCCAATGAGTCAACTCTTCACAGGAGGTGGCCAAAGTACTGGAGTTTCAGCTTTAGCATCATTCCTTCCAAAGAAATCCCACAGTTGATCTCCTTCAGAATGGACTGGTGGGAGTCCAAGGGACTCTCAAGAGTCTTCTCCAACACCACAGTTCAAAAGCATCAATTCTTCAGCACTCTTGGGTGCAATCTCAAAAGCAACAGAATGATCTCTGTTCATTTCCAAGGCAAACCACTCAATGTCACAGTAATCCAAGTCTATGCCCTAACTACTAATGCCAAAGAAGCTGAAGTTGATCAGTTCTATGAAGACCTACAAGACCTTCTAGAATTAACACCAAAGGGAGCGGGGGGAAATGTTCTTTTCATCATAGGGAATTGGAATTAAAAGTAGGAAGTCAAAAGATACCTGGAGTAACAGGCAAGTTTGATCTTGGAGTACAAAATGAAGCTGGGCAAAGGCTAACAAGAGTTTCGCCAAGAGAACACACTGGTCACAGCAAACACCCTTTTCCAAAAACTCAAGAAACAATTCTACACATGGACATTAACAGATGGCCAATACTGAAATCAGATTGATTATATTCTTTGAAGACAAAGATGGAGAAGCTCTACACAGTCAGCTAAACAAGACTGGGAGCTGACAATGGCTCGGATCATGAGATCCTTATTGCAAAATTCAGATTTAAATTGAAGTAGGGAAAACCACTAAAAAATTTAGATATGACCTAAATAAAATCCCTTATGATTATACAGTGGAGGTGACAAATACATTCAAGTGATTAGATCTGGTAGAAAGAATGCCTGAAGAATGATGGTTTATAACATTGTGCAGGAGGCAGTGACCAAAACCATCCCAAAGAGAAAGAAATGCAAGAAGCAGAGTGGTTTCCTTAGGAGGCTTTATAAATAGCTAAGGAAAAAAGATAAGCAAAAGGCAAGGGAGAAAGCGAAAGGTATACCCAACTGAATGCAGAGTTTCAGAGAATAGAAAGGAAGGATAAGAAGGCCTTCTCAAATGAATAATGCAAAGAAGTAGAGGAAAACAACTGAATTGGAAAGAAAAGAGATCTTTTCAAGAAAACTGGAGATATCAAGGGAACATTTCATGCAAGGATAGGTGTGATAAAAGACAGAAACAGTGAGGACTTAACAGAAGGAGAAGTGGCAAAAATGCACAGAATAACTATTCACAAAAGGTCTTAATGATAACCACTACATGGTCACCCACGTAGAGGTAGACATCCTGGAGTGGGAAGTCAAGTGGACCTTAGGAAGCATTACTGCAAACAAAGCTAGTGGAGGTGATTGAGCTATTTCCAATCCTAAAAGATGATACTGTTATAGTGTTGCACTCAACATGCTAGCAAATATGGAAAACTCAGCAGTGGACACAGAACTGAAAAAGGTCAGTTTTACTCCAATCTCAAAGAAGGGCAATGCTAAGGAATGTTCAAACTACCTTACAATTGTGCTTATTTCACATGCTAATAAGGTTATGCTCAAAATCTTTCAAGCTAGGCTTCAGCAATATGTGAACCAAGAACTTCCAGATGTACAAGCTGAGTTTAGAAAAGGCAGCGGAGCCAGAGATCAAATTACCAACATTCACTGAATCATAGAGAAAGCAAGAGAATTTCAGAAGAACATCTATTTCTGCTTCCTTGACTATGCTAAAGCCTTTGACTATGTAGATCACAACAAACTGTGGAAAATTCTTAAAGAAAGGGAATACCAGATCACCTTACCTGCCTCTTGAAAAACTTGTATGTGGATCAAGAAGCAACAGTTAGAATCAGAAATGGAACAACAGAATGGTTTCAAATTGGGAACCATTTATACTGTCACCTTGCTTATTTAACTTCTGTATAGAGTGTGTGTGTGTGCTAGGTTGCTTAACTTCTATGTTGAGTGTATGGGTGTGNTCAACTCTTCACAGGAGGTGGCCAAAGTACTGGAGTTTCAGCTTTAGCATCATTCCTTCCAAAGAAATCCCACAGTTGATCTCCTTCAGAATGGACTGGTGGGAGTCCAAGGGACTCTCAAGAGTCTTCTCCAACACCACAGTTCAAAAGCATCAATTCTTCAGCACTCTTGGGTGCAATCTCAAAAGCAACAGAATGATCTCTGTTCATTTCCAAGGCAAACCACTCAATGTCACAGTAATCCAAGTCTATGCCCTAACTACTAATGCCAAAGAAGCTGAAGTTGATCAGTTCTATGAAGACCTACAAGACCTTCTAGAATTAACACCAAAGGGAGCGGGGGGAAATGTTCTTTTCATCATAGGGAATTGGAATTAAAAGTAGGAAGTCAAAAGATACCTGGAGTAACAGGCAAGTTTGATCTTGGAGTACAAAATGAAGCTGGGCAAAGGCTAACAAGAGTTTCGCCAAGAGAACACACTGGTCACAGCAAACACCCTTTTCCAAAAACTCAAGAAACAATTCTACACATGGACATTAACAGATGGCCAATACTGAAATCAGATTGATTATATTCTTTGAAGACAAAGATGGAGAAGCTCTACACAGTCAGCTAAACAAGACTGGGAGCTGACAATGGCTCGGATCATGAGATCCTTATTGCAAAATTCAGATTTAAATTGAAGTAGGGAAAACCACTAAAAAATTTAGATATGACCTAAATAAAATCCCTTATGATTATACAGTGGAGGTGACAAATACATTCAAGTGATTAGATCTGGTAGAAAGAATGCCTGAAGAATGATGGTTTATAACATTGTGCAGGAGGCAGTGACCAAAACCATCCCAAAGAGAAAGAAATGCAAGAAGCAGAGTGGTTTCCTTAGGAGGCTTTATAAATAGCTAAGGAAAAAAGATAAGCAAAAGGCAAGGGAGAAAGCGAAAGGTATACCCAACTGAATGCAGAGTTTCAGAGAATAGAAAGGAAGGATAAGAAGGCCTTCTCAAATGAATAATGCAAAGAAGTAGAGGAAAACAACTGAATTGGAAAGAAAAGAGATCTTTTCAAGAAAACTGGAGATATCAAGGGAACATTTCATGCAAGGATAGGTGTGATAAAAGACAGAAACAGTGAGGACTTAACAGAAGGAGAAGTGGCAAAAATGCACAGAATAACTATTCACAAAAGGTCTTAATGATAACCACTACATGGTCACCCACGTAGAGGTAGACATCCTGGAGTGGGAAGTCAAGTGGACCTTAGGAAGCATTACTGCAAACAAAGCTAGTGGAGGTGATTGAGCTATTTCCAATCCTAAAAGATGATACTGTTATAGTGTTGCACTCAACATGCTAGCAAATATGGAAAACTCAGCAGTGGACACAGAACTGAAAAAGGTCAGTTTTACTCCAATCTCAAAGAAGGGCAATGCTAAGGAATGTTCAAACTACCTTACAATTGTGCTTATTTCACATGCTAATAAGGTTATGCTCAAAATCTTTCAAGCTAGGCTTCAGCAATATGTGAACCAAGAACTTCCAGATGTACAAGCTGAGTTTAGAAAAGGCAGCGGAGCCAGAGATCAAATTACCAACATTCACTGAATCATAGAGAAAGCAAGAGAATTTCAGAAGAACATCTATTTCTGCTTCCTTGACTATGCTAAAGCCTTTGACTATGTAGATCACAACAAACTGTGGAAAATTCTTAAAGAAAGGGAATACCAGATCACCTTACCTGCCTCTTGAAAAACTTGTATGTGGATCAAGAAGCAACAGTTAGAATCAGAAATGGAACAACAGAATGGTTTCAAATTGGGAACCATTTATACTGTCACCTTGCTTATTTAACTTCTGTATAGAGTGTGTGTGTGTGCTAGGTTGCTTAACTTCTATGTTGAGTGTATGGGTGTGCTAGGTTGCTTCAGTCGTGTCTGACTCTTCTCCACCCCATGGACTGCAACCTACCAGGCTGCTCTGTCCAGGAGATTCCCCAGGCAGAATACCGGAGTGGTTGCCATGTCCTTGTCCAAGGAATACTCACAACTCAGGGAATAAATGCTCGGCTCTTGCATTTCAGGGTAATTCTTTACTGCTGAGCCACTGGGAAGGTCCTTTATGCGGGGTACATTATGTGAAATGGTGGGCTTCATGGAATTAAGGTTGCCAAAAGAAATATCGATAACCTCACATATACAAATGATACCACTCTAGTGACAGAAACTGAAGAGGAACTAAAGAGCTTCTTGATGTGGCTGAAAGAGGAGAGAGAAAAAGCTGGCTTAAAACTCAGTATTAAAAACACTAAGATCCTGGTGTCTGGTCTCATCACTTCATGGCAAGTAGAAGGGGACAAAGTGGAAGCAGTGACAAATTTTCTTTTCTTGGCCTCCGAAATCAATGCGGATGGCGACTGCAGCCATGAAATTAAAAGATGTTTGTTCCTTGGAAGAAAAGCTATGACTAACCTAGATAACATATTAAAAAGCAGATATCTTTTTGTTGACAAAGGTCCATATAGTCAAATCTATAGTTTTCCCAGTAGTCATATACAAATGTGAGAACTGGAC
This sequence comes from Neotragus pygmaeus, assembly GCA_006410875.1. Taxonomy (NCBI): domain Eukaryota; kingdom Metazoa; phylum Chordata; class Mammalia; order Artiodactyla; family Bovidae; genus Neotragus; species Neotragus pygmaeus. The sequence continues at coordinate 148,371 of SJYV01047658.1, read as the reverse complement.
AATAAGAAGGCTGAGTGCCAACGTATTGGTATCTTCTAATTGTGTTGCTGGAGAAGACCCTTGACACTGCCTTAGACACTAAGGAGATCAAGCCAGTCAATGCTTAAGGAAATCAACCCTGAATATTCACTGGAAGGACTGATGCTGAGGTTGCAGTATTGTAGCCCTCTGATGCAAATAGCCGACTCACTGGAAAAGATCCTGATGCTAGGAATGGTTGAAGGCCAAAAAAGAAGATGGCAGAGGATGAGATGGTCAGATAGCATCACCAACNCCTGGAGCAGAGACTGGAAACCATCTGAGCTGTCTCTTATACACATCTAGATGTGTATAAGAGACAGTGCTAGGAATGGTTGAAGGCCAAAAAAGAAGATGGCAGAGGATGAGATGGTCAGATAGCATCACCAACTCAAAAGACATATGAATTTGAGCAAACTCCAGGAGATAGTGAAAGACAGGGGAACCTGCAGTCTGGCATGCTGCAGTCTATGGGGTCACAAAGAGTCAGACATGACTTCACAACTGAACAACAATGTTAGACATAATGTTACATCATATTATATTTATATTGTATCAGGTATATAATGTAATGATTTCTATATCATAAAGTATAAGAATTCAATGATTTATGGGGAAAATTCAGGTGGAAAACTTTAGTAATAGATAACATTTATTGAATGCTTAGTATTATCTGCAATACTTTATATGTTTCAAGTTAGATTTATTACCCTCAATGGTAATGGAGGAAAATACACTTAGGAAGTTTGAGAAATTGCCCGAACCCAGATCTGTCTGATTTCAGAGCATATGCTGCTTCCACTTCACTGTATTATCATTTGTACATTCAATCTATTTATGGAGAAGAAAAATATACAATATATTAGGATCTGAACAAGGCGCTGAGCTAAAACACAAAAAGACAAAAATAATCTTGTTTTCTTATGGCCTAAAAAGTCCACGTATTTTCACTGAATGCCTAAAATATACATGGCATTATGAGAAATGAAAAATATACATGAAATCTCTGCCCTCCAGTTGCTCCATTTATAAGTATATATACAGCTACATAGAATTCTCTGGTAGCTCAACTGGTAAGGAATCCACCTGCAATGCAAGGGACCCCAGTTTGATTCCTGGGTTAGGAAGTTCCCCTAGAGAAGGGATTGGCTATCCACTCCAGTATTCTTGGGTTTCCCTGGTGGCTCAGACAGTAAAGAATATACCTACAGTGTGGGAGACCTGGGTTTGATCCCTGGGTTGGGAAGATCCCTTGGAGGAGGGCATGGCAACCCACTNTTCCCCTAGAGAAGGGATTGGCTATCCACTCCAGTATTCTTGGGTTTCCCTGGTGGCTCAGACAGTAAAGAATATACCTACAGTGTGGGAGACCTGGGTTTGATCCCTGGGTTGGGAAGATCCCTTGGAGGAGGGCATGGCAACCCACTCTAATATTCTTGCCTGAAGAACCCCCATGGACAGAGGAGCCTGGCAGGTTATAGTTCGTAGGGTCACAGAGATTTGAACACGACTGAGCAACTAAGCACACAGCACAGCACATACAAATACACGTATAAATTGTATACATGTAATAAGTCAAATTTCAGTGCTAAGTAGATATTTTGACCAATAGGCACAAAACAAAAGTGTTTAGGGTAGAAATCACAGTGGAATGGAAAGGCTGAGAAGGCTTTATGGCAGACATAGAATGCTGCCAGACTGTGAAGGATGGAGAGGACTCAGAATGATAGGAGCGAGGAAGGCATTTTGAGCAAAATTGAAAATAAGAAGCAATGGCAGAAGCACAGAAAAGCTTACTCTTGTACAAAAGAATATTTACAAAATGTCCTCAGCTATACTCAGTTTCATTGTGGCCACGTGGGAGGTTTATGTGGGAGAAAAACAGGGAACGGGACTAGAACAGTAAGGTGGGATCATGGTGCACAGAGCCCCGAATGCTAGGATAGGAGTTCAGATCTTTCAGGAGAACTTTGAAGGATAAGTTGAGGACTTGAAATCTACAATAAAAAATAGTCCCTAAAGAACTTAGAATACATTTTCCGTGATGAAACGTGTATTGTATAAACCCTGGCTTTCCTTCACTACTTTGACTAAATGCTAATATTACCCAAGGATCTTCCAAACAAATCCCTGCCATACCTATGTCTTCCAAGTCACATCTCACAATCTCTTCACTTTCAACAAGCTATTCACAACTTGCACACACATCTGGTTTAGTGGTACCTCTGGATGGTTTTGTTAAGGTCGCCACTCTGCCTGGAAGGCCCTCATTCCTCAGCTGCATGACCCTGGTTCTGCTTCCTCTGTGACCTTGCTAAAGGCTCCAGTTCTGCTAGATGCCTTCCCAGACTAAATTCCTTCCTTTGAGATCAGCTCCTGGCTTTGTATTCCTTGGCGGTATATCTGTAGGTATGTTATTTTGGGTTTACTTACAGTGTCTACTTGTTGCCTATGTATTACCTTTGTCTTCCTTGGGGGTCCATGAATTTGTCTTCACTTTTTTAGTATTCTTGAATGCAATTAGCATACTGCTTTCAAAAGAGGAGAATACAAATAAACACCCTTGAACTCAGTTTTGTTTCTCTGGATTAGGTTATCTTTGGTTTGAAGGTCACAATAATAACTAACAATAGTGAATCAAATTGAATCATCATTTATAATATTTTGAATCTGATCATAAAATAAGATTTTTTAAAATCATCTAAAATTTCACTGTGGTTTGGCAAAATCTTTTTTTTTTTTTCATTATGAACCCTATCTTAATTGGAAAATTTAATGGAAACTTCATTGAGTCTTATCTGGAGACATTAATAGCTTCTTATAATTTATTTTCTATCTTCCAGTTCAAGTCAAACAAAAAAGTATGCATTTTTTCTTTTATATTTGTAGCCTCTTTGGAAAGAAGATGCTGGTCAATCATAGGTTTTAAGGATCGCTTTCCCTGATAACTCTGTTAATTAAGGAAAGCATGCTGTAGAATGTAGAGGCCCACTNAAACAAAAAAGTATGCATTTTTTCTTTTATATTTGTAGCCTCTTTGGAAAGAAGATGCTGGTCAATCATAGGTTTTAAGGATCGCTTTCCCTGATAACTCTGTTAATTAAGGAAAGCATGCTGTAGAATGTAGAGGCCCACTGTCCCCAGACCTCCCCTTTCAAATGCAACTTTCCCCCTATTAAAACTCTAATCATCCTACAGATCAGTATTTAAAATAGCATACGTATTTGATCTCTGTGTTGTCAGTGTCTCTACTACCCCAAAGAGCCTCATTTTCTTTCCTCATCTCTTTCCTTTTATCACATTTATTTAATAGGTTCATAGAAGGGTTTCAAATTTTTAAAAGTATAATGAAGAAATCTCCATTTAGTATTGGCTTCATTAGGTCATTATTGAAATGTGTTAATATTGGCTTATTTATAAATGAATACATAGGTACTTATTAACTTGATGGAGTATTTTTATTCTTAGTATGCTTGCAATTATTTTCTATTTTGCTTTTATACATCATAAAATTTTAGAGTCAAAAAGGGCCTATTATATACCTCATTTTAAAGAATTAAGAGAAACTAAGAGACTCATCTGAAGACAAACATCTTTGGCACTGAAATTGGCCCTTTCTTTACTAAAACATGCAGACACACACACATTTACACACATGTTGATTACATTTCTTCTATGTCTCAGGTCAGCATGGATTTGGGACTCACAAGATGTCTATGTTCTTCGAATTTACATGGGTTAGGGAAGACAAATAGATGAAGCAATCAATTATAGTACACCTTGTTATATGAAATACAAGAAGTTCAGAATGGATTCTGAACAAAGTACTTAAAGAATCAGTTACTTTAAAGTGAATTTTAAAGTTCACCAAACATTCTTACAAATTGAGTGTAAGAAAGCAAAAGCACTGGAAGCAGAGCATACGTGAGTAAAAAATGTGGAGGCATTAATACCTGTTCAGACAGTGGTGACTGATTTCATCTAGTTACACGTTGATGCATGAAGGGGAGGAAAGAGACTTGAACTTTAGTGAGACATCCATAAATTTGATGTCATAGTTTCTTTATTTACATATATAATAAACACATACATATGAGCATACCATATATATATACACAAAAAAAATTAGTTGTTAATTATTAGTTTTGTGTAAGAGTTGTTCTAAATGACTTACGAATATTGATATTCATTCTACATAATATTCTTATAAGGTAGATACTATTATTATTCCTAGTTTGTAACTATGGAATCGGAGGCCCAGACTGTTTAAGCAGCTTAACCAAAATCACAAAGCCAGTAAGTGGTATAGCCTGACTTTGTTCAAATGATCTGACTATAGAGTCCTTGTTGCATTTTCCTTTTTAAGAATGCAAGAAATAATCATCTGCCATTGTTCCTAATTTTCAAATAAAACACAGTTTAGCCTTTAACACTTTAGTTGCTTGAAAACTCTGTAGGAAAGAAAAAATAATGTAATGGTTACACAAAACTTTGAACAGGAATGTGTTGGGTGAATATTCAGTAAATAGGTAAAATGAGTGTGGTTATTCATTGAATCTTTGACTCAATATTCATAGACTCAGACAAATGAATATTTATCTGTATGTATAATTTTTGTTTTCTTTATATAAGAAAAATCAGAGCAGGCACAAAATGTAAAGGCATTATTTCAGTTCAGTTCAGTTGCTCAGTCCTGTCTGACTCTTTGCGACCCCATGGACTGCAGCACACCAGGCCTCCCTGTCCATCACCAGTTCCTGGAGTTTACTCAAACTCATGTCCATTGAGTCAGTAATGCCATCCAAGGCATTATTTAGTGGTTGGAAATTTAAAGTTTACCATGTGCATAAACACATTAGAAAGATATAAAATTAGTAACATTTTGATTCCAAAATCACTGCAGATGGTGACCGCAGCCATGAAATTAAAAGATGCTTACTCCTTGGAAGAAGTATGACCAACCTAGTTAGCATGTTGAAAAGCAGAGACATTACTTTGCCAATAAAGGTCCATCTAGTCAAGGCTATGGTTTTTCCTGTGGTCATGTATGGATGTGAGAGTTGGACTGTGAAGAAAGCTGAGCGGGAAAGAATTGATGCGTTTGAACTGTGGTGTTGGAGAAGACTCTTGAGAGTCCCTTGGACTGCAAAGAGATCCAACCAGTCCATTCTGAAAGAGATCAGCCCAGGGATTTCTTTGGAGGGAATGAGGCTAAAGCTGAAACTCCAGTACTTTGGCCACCTGATGCAAAGAGTTGACTCATTGGAAAAGACTCTGATGCTGGGAGGGATTGGGGGCAGGAGGAGAAGGGGACGACCGAGGATGAGATGGCATCACTGATTCAATGGATGTGAGTCTGAGTGAACTCTGAGAGTTGGTCATGGACAGGGAGGCCTGGCGTGCTGCGATTCATGGCGTCACAAAGTCAGACACAACTGAGCGACTGAACTGAAGTAATTATGCAATTAATTTTTCTTCCAGAAAGTAACCCACATAGACTTTGAGGAGTCAATAGTAAGAGGAAAGTTAAAGGTGTGTAGCTTCAGTGAGTTGTACTAAGACAGGTTGTGTTAGTGACTTAGCTGTATCCAACTCTTTGCCCACCCCGTGGATTGTAGCCTGCCAGACTCTTCTGTCCATGGGATTCTCCAGGCAAGAATACTGTAGTGGATTGCCATTTCCTTCTCCAGGGGATCTTCCTGACCCAGGGATTGAACCCAGGTCTCCTGCCTTGCAGGCAGATTCTTTACCATCTGAGCTATAGGGAAGTCCTGTATTAAGAAATGGAAGGAGCCATAATGATTACTATTCTCTTCCCTTTAGCTACTATGGCCATTCTTGAATAAACCATTTATTATTTAGGGTTCTTATCCAGCCTCGTTTTACCCAGATTGCTTTATCTGACTGTTGTAAACAATCTCCCTGGTCGAAAGCCTCCTTCTTATTAGACCCAAAAGGAGCATCCAAAGATGTACATGGAATCACACTAAAAGAGTGTTGAACATATTAATAGCCTAGTGCCCATGACTCACAGTCATGAATGGTTCATGTTAAAGAGCAACCGGTATAACCCCATGTCGGTTAGTTTTCATAAGTTTATCTGATAAATTGGCTCAAGGAGGATGAAAGTTCCAGGCAAGGATTTTAAGGGGAATATATTTTAGTGAGCATCAGGAAATGCTTAAATGTATTGCTATGTATTCTAGTGAAGGAGGACTGTAAAATTACATATGATCAGTTATTTGTATAAAATGTCACCTCCTTTATATGTGGATCCCCTCCCAAAATAATACACAGATATCTTCTTACTATCTTCTATCTAATGCTTTTCAAAGGGCTGGTGTTGATAAATATAAATTCTTCTTGATTTATATGCAAAAAGAGCTCTTTGCTTTCTCTTGATGTGGGATAAAACTCTAGCCACCTGGATTCTAGTCCTCCCTTCAACAGCAATAAGCTAGACGGTATATTGATGAACATTCCCACCTTCCCTGGTCTCATCTGCACAAAAGTATAAAACTGTATCTTCTTCCTAGGACTGTTGTAATCATTAAATGACATAGCCAATTTATATTCTAGGAAATTCTTGCTTTTTTCTGAAGTGCTTTGTTTTCTTGATTCTATTAACTGATAAGGAGTACAGTTTAAGTGAGAAACAGCAGGGAAAATTAAAGTTGTGTGTATGTGTGCATGGGGTGATTGTTTTTCATATTTAAAAGATAATATATTAGTAGAGGACTTAGCTTCACACACTGATTTTTTTTCCACCCCCTAGGGTCACAGTGAATTGAGCCAGTTAATTCAAAATAGGAGAATTAAACATCTTTTATGGACTTGAGTTATCACTCATTGACTCTACAGGAAGTACTAAGACATAGTTTCTAGTGGCATGAAACAAATGATAGATAACAATGACAAAAGCAACAAATATTAGCATAACACCATTTCCAAAAGAGCTTTCGCAGGCTTTACCTTGCTGAATCCTCATAACTATCCTGGGAAGTAGAGGTTATTATTATTTCCATTCCATAAACAGGGAAATGGGCCAAAAGAGATAAACTTCCTCAGCATCACACAGTGCGAAAGAGACAGCTGTTACTTTGACCTCGGTCATCTGAAATCAGATTCTGGTCTGTTCCCACTGTACTGCATTTCATTCTCCCCAAAACAATTCTTTAGGTTAAAAAAAAAATTATCTACTTTTTTTTTTTTCTCCCTGATGATTCCCAGAGACAGTATTGAAGCTGTTAGGAATGAGACAAGCATCTCAGGGAGGACAAAAGCTGGAGATAATAGCACCGTGGATAACATGACCGGAGTAGTTGCTTCATATCAGACATTGTTATAAGGACTTTGCAAGTATAAATTATTTCAGTGGATACAAAAATCCTGAATCCTGATATACAGCATTCCTCTCCCTATCCAGACACACTGAGATTAAATAGTCTGTTTATGCTAGCACAGCAAATTAGCTGAACATCTGAATTCACACCTCGGAGGCCTGGCTTCAGGGCCCATTGCATAATATTTATATTATGACTCTCCTACCAGCCTGGGTCAGATACACCCAAGGGTATTCCCAGCATCACAGTATAGGGGAAAGGCCAGGCAGGCAGGCAGAGCAGTTGCCCTAAACTTTAGTAGACTAAAGTAAAAGGAGAAAAGATATACATTGATCAGTGTTGAAAGACAGGATTGCACAATGCTGGAAGACAAAAGGGGAAGTCTAGCAAGGAAGAGTAGGTGGACCTTTCCGTGATAGATGGTGAGCCTCAAGCAGCGGGCTTAGTTGTGCAGCTACCACATGGCAGGAGTCTGGTTCCTAAGGACTCTGGGCAGAACTCCGCAGTACTAGCTAGCATCTGAGAAAGACAGAGGAATCAAATGATGGGTCTCACCTGGCTAGATCATGGAAGAGTAAACCAGGGACCCAAGAAGGGATTTTTTCAAGGTTGTATCTGATAATAAGAAAAACACAAAAGCAAACAAAACAGCATAAAGCCTCGGGCATGAAATTGGAACAGGAAGACCAGTGTGGATTTATATGTCAGAGCCCTTGCACGGATGGAGACCACTACAAGGCAAGGAGAATGGGCTCTGGACATGGGGTATTCTACCTCAGAAATGTAGACCCGGGGCAAACCTAAGGGCAGCTAATCTCTGAACTCCTCAATCACTTTGGAATGAATAAGATGAAATATCTTCAGTATTACTGGGGAGAAGGCCTTCTTCACCTGTGAAGTTAAATTCAGATTCCAGGGCAAAGATGAGCCAGCAGGTGATGGAGGAAAAGGCTATCGCTGCAAGGTTAGGTGTCTGAAGCTCAGCTTAGATGTCACCTCCTCTCAAACGTTTTCTTAGATCTCCAAAGCTAATTTTATTAGTTCTCTTTGTAATAACTTTGCAGTCCAGACACTCTTACTGATTTGTACTATGTAATTAGCTTTTTTCTTTTTGTCTCCATTTTAGAAGTGTGGTAGAGGACTGAGCTATTCACACCCCTCAAATTATTGTCACCTAATGGAAGAAACACAAGCTGGAATCAAGATTGCCAGGAGAAATATCAGTCACCTCAGATATGCAGATGACACCACACTTATGGCAGAAAGTGAAGAGGAGCTAAAAAGCCTCTTGATGAAAGTGAAAGTGAAGAGTAAAAAAGTTGGCTTAAAGGTCAACATTCAAAAAACAAAGATCAGGGAGGTGGGAGGGGGATTCAGGATTGGGAGCTCATATACACCTGTGGTGGATTCATGTTGATGTATGGCAAAACCAATACAGTATTGTAAAGTAGAATAAAGTAAAAAAAAAAATTAAAAAAATTAATAGATGGGGAAAGAGTGGAAACAGTGTCAGACTTTATTTTGGGGGGCTCCAAAATCACTGCAGATGGTGACTGCAGCCATGAAATTAAAAGATGCTTACTTCTTGGAAGAAAAGTTATGACCAAC
>SJYV01047658.1:122309-138430 GCA_006410875.1 Neotragus pygmaeus | reverse complement strand
CTGCAGATGGTGACTGCAGCCATGAAATTAAAAGATGCTTACTTCTTGGAAGAAAAGTTATGACCAACCTAGATAGTATATTCAAAAGCAAAGACATTATTTTGCTGACTAAGATCTGTCCAGTCAAGGCTATTGTTTTTCCTGTGGTCATGTATGGATGTGAGAGTTGGACTGTGAAGAAGGCTGAGCACTGAAGAATTGATGCTTTTGAACTGTGGTGTTGGAGAAGACTCTTGAGAGTCCCTTGGACTGCAAGGAGATCCAACCAGTCCATTCTGAAGGTGATCAGCTCTGGGATTTCTCTGGAAGGAATGATGCTAAAGCTGAAAGTCTAGTACTTTGGCCACAAAGAGTTGACTCATTGGAAAAGACTCTGATGCTGGGAGAGATTGGGGGCAGGAGGAGAAGGGGATGACAGAGGATGAGATGGCTGGATGGCATCACTGACTCGATGGACATGAGTCTGAGTGAACTCCGGGAGTTGGTGATGGACAGGGAGGCCTGGCGTGCTGTGGTTCATGGGGTCTCAAAGAGTCAGACACAGCTGAGCGACTGAACTGAACTGAACTGAATCATCAGTAAACTACAGAAGTTGATCTGATCTTACTTATGCATTTATCTAATTTCTTTTAACAGTCTCCATCCCCATGCCTTTCCTCACTAAAAGCGATCATTTATATGTGTTTCCATATACCCATTGTTGCTTTGTGTATGTGTATCTTAATGAATGTTGTTGTTATGTATTTTTTAATTTCTTCTTTTTAAATTACTCAGCATTGTGTGTTTTTAAGTTGTATTCACGTTATTTTGTTCAAACTAGTTCTTTGCTTCTAACTGTGGCAAAACATTTTACTTTCATGGAATTTTCCGTGGAACCTATATTGCCTCCATGTGCATATGGGCAGTCGCCATCAATCGTGTCTCTTTGCAACACTATGGGCTATAGCCCACAGGCTCCTCTGCTCAGAAGATTCTCAAGGCAAGAATGTGGGAGTGGGTTGCCATGACCTCATCCAGGGGATCTTCCCAACCCAGAAATCGAAACTGCATCTCCTGCGTCTCCTGCATTGCAGGTGGATTCTTTACTGCTGAGCCAAGAGGGAAGCTCATATTGCCTCTAATTCATTGCTAAATTATTAAGAGGTTAGATGAACCTTTTTCTCTAGAAGAGGTAACAAGAGAAAAATTGCTCAGTCGTGACAATTTGATTACAGATTATCTACCGTTCTGCTCTCCAGAACGGTATGCTTTTCAATTCACGTGTCTGCCTAGACTATATATTTCTTGAGGGCACAGAGTGTCTTACTCACTTTTGTTTCCACACTGCCTAGCTCAGTGTAGAGGAAATGATAATTGAATATTCATTGAGTACATGAATGGGACTGTATAGGCCAGTCTGTTTCATTTCCAAAGGCAAATAGCATGGTGGGCTATAAATGAGACCCATATATATCAATTTACCTAAATGGTGAGTCCTTCACCATTTTACCAGGGAAGGGGAAAAAAAATACTGTTTAAAGGCTGCCAGAACTTAGGGACTCTGTGTCCTGTCTTTGAACTGCTGTTTCCGCAGAGGAGTGGAAGTGCTTTCCATTATTTTGAGTAAAAAAAAGGACATGCTCTGTGGGGCTTCCCATAATTGTTCAGAGAGCCAGCAAATAGGACTTCGAAAACCTCTTCTCCCAGAAATCAACATTGTTTCCTCTCTCACTCTACCTTCCGGTTTGAAAAAAAAGTTCCTGTTTGTGATGAACAGAGGTCAGATTCTCCGTGGGAATATTCGTAAAGAATTAACATCCTTCTCCGAACAATGTCACAGTGTCATGTAGCACGTTTTACCTTGCACATGGGGTCCCTGTGTGGAATGTGTGCAGCCTGGGATAGTCGTTAGGGGATGACAGACTTACGGCAACATCAGGGTCAATGCCAGACCAGTTGGAGATGAACACTGGTGGCTGTTTAAAATAAAATGACATAGCTTCCTGGCATGAAATCAAAGCTACGGTGGTGAGTAGCATTATTGCTTAAGACAAACTCAAGTACTCCCAAGCTTTAGTCTATCCCCTAAAACAATCCAGTTCAAAGCATGTATGTATTTTCCAATTATCTATGCCTAGAAAAAAAAAAATCAGACAAAAGTCATTATAATAAAATCCATTATTTGTTGTATAACGTCGAATTTTTAAATTTCTTACCATGCTCATCTCTCTTATAACACTGGAAGTTTTTGCTTTATTTTAGTGTATAAATTATGCTACATATATATTTTTTCCTGAAGCAGAAAGAGAAAAATGTTTAATAATAAAATGATAATAGTCTGATAAGAGGATGGAGAAAATGTAGCATCTACAATTGAACATTTTTTTTTTGGTGCTGTGATCCTGAGCCCACCTGAGAATCTGGGAACCTATGTTCTAGAAGTGGCATTGCTAAGTGATGGGTGGTCTTAGGCTTTGTGTCTCTGCACATGGCTTCTGCCTCTGTAGTGCAGAGGATACACTGGGCAATACTAAAATCTACCTTGTGGATTTGCTAAAGCCCTTGTTTTATCATGTCTTGCTGTTGCCTATGAGACAGACTGGGTCAAACTTAATGTTTGACCAAGAGTGTTGCATTAGCATTTAAGTTACAGTGATCTCCAGAAAAGGATGGGGAATTTTAGCTTTCCCATCAAACCCGACAGGGTATATTTTCCAAAGAGAGTATGTAACATACAACAAAAATGAAAACACACTGACCCCAGTGTTAACAATGGGCACAGTTAACCTTAAAGGACAGCTTTCCCAAAATATATACAGTTGACCTGTGAATAACAGAGGGGCAAGAGGTTAGTGGTGCCAACCCTCAGCTTAGTCAGAAAATCCGCACATAGCTTACAGCTTGCTCTCCATGTGTGCAGTTCTTCCTTAACTGCAGTTCCACATCTTCAGGTTCAACCAGCCACAGAAATTGGAGTATTTTAATATTTACTATTGAAAACAATCCAGGTTTCAGTGGAACCAACACAGTTCAAACTCATGTTGTTCAAGGGTCAGTTCAGTTCAGTCACTCAGTCGTGTCCAACTCTATGCAACCTCATGAATCGTAGCACACCAGGCCTCCCTGTCCATCGCCAACTCCCAGAGTTTACCCAAACTCATGTCCATTGAGTCAGTGATGCCATCCAGCCATCTCATCCTCTGCCATCCTCTTCTCCTCCTGCCCCCAATCCCTCCCAGCATCAGAGTCTTTTCCAATGAGTCAACTCTTCGCATGAGGTAGCCAAAGTATTGGACTTTCAGCTTCAGCATCAGTCCCTCCAATGAACACCCAGGAGCGATCTCCTTTAGGATAGACTGGTTGGATCTCCTTGCAGTCCAAGGGACTCTCAAGAGTCTTCTCCAACACCACAGCTCAAAAGCATCAATTCTTCAGCACTCAGCTTTCTTCACAGTCCAACTCTCACATCCGTACATGACCACTGGAAAAACCATAGGCTTGACTACATAGACGGCAGCCCACCAGGCTCCCCCATCCCTGGGATTCTCCAGGCAAGAACACTGGAGTGGGTTGCCATTTCCTTCTCCAATGCATGAAAGTGAAGAGTGAAAGTGAAGTCGCTCAGTCGTATCCAACTCTTAGCGACCCCATGGACTGCAGACTACCAGACTCCTCCCTCCATGGGATTTTCCAGGCAAGAGTACTGGAGTGGGTTGCCATTGCCTTCTCTGAGGTTGGTCCTAGGTACTGAGAATTCTAAGGTCAATCAAATGGAATCTCTAATCATCAAGGTATTCACGTGTCAGTGAGATAAATGGATACACATGAAATTAAAGGTGAGCTACCCTAGTAGCTACCAAATGGAGCACAATGGATGAGCCCAAATTGTCCAAGAAGTCTGAAAAAGAGACTTTAGAGACAATACTTAACCTAGCCTCAAAGAGTTACTAGTAAGTACAGATTGAAGGGACAAGGCATTATCAATATAAAGAACAGTTTGTGTAAAGTCCCAGAGGTTTAAAATTTCATGATACTTCTCTGGAGTAGCAAATAATTTTGCTGTGACTTCAGTACATGAACCTGGAGATTTGAAATAGACAAGTGATAGCTAGACATACAGTAGATTTGTGATTTTTCCTTGGTCACTTGACGATCATTACTTTGCAGTGTTTTAAAACTAGTGTTTCTTTATAATTTAGATGGTAAATATGCCATGAAAAAATCAGTTCTCAAGACTCAAATCAGCCCTTTGCAACTTTCACGTTTGCACTTGTGGTCCTCATGATAACCTTAGAAGTAGAGAAGATGAATATTACCATTATTGCCATTTTACATTTCAGCACAGAGAGGCTTGGGGAGATAAGTTGGATTGGTGAAACTGATATTGGCAATGAATGGCAGCACCAACACATTAACTCCTGATCTGGTTCCTTCCCCTGATACTTACTCAATGACTAGACCAATGCTCTGCACCATGTCTTACCAACACACTAAGGTGGGAAGAGCAGAAAAATGACGTGCATGTAGGTCTCTGATGCATCAATAAGTTGTTGAATCAGTTCTATCCTGTTCCTAAATTTCTTGTTATGTGATGAAAACCCATTTCTTTAAAAATGACTGAACAAAATATAAAGTGATCAATACTCAATTTAAACTGAAATCTTCATTTGATGTAATGATATTTTTACAGTAATGGTACTTTGTTTCTGATAGCTTTCTGCCAAAATATTTTGATCTAGTTAATTGTGTTAACAAAAATATTTAAATTAAAAAAAAATCCAGTACAAGTGAAATATCTTTTGGGAGATATCTTAGCTTGGGCTGACAACAGAATACCATACACTTTGGCTTAAACAACAGACATTGATTGTTTCACAATTCCAGAGGCTGGAAACACTAAGATCAAGGTGCTGGCAAGGTAGGTTTCATGCTAAGTCCTCTTCTCTTGGCTTGTAGGTGATTGCCACCATCCTGTGGATTCACATGACCTCTTCTTTGTTCTCACTCAGAAAAAGAACAAGCTCTCTGCTGTTTCTTCTAAGGGCACAAATCCCATACAGAGGGCTCCACCCTTATGACCTCATTTAATACTAAGCACCTTTCAACGGCCAACACATTGGGGGTTAGGGTTCAATTTATGAATTCCAGGGGGATACAAACATTCAGTCCATAACAAGAGACAATTTTGTATGAATTTTGCCTTTCTGCATGTTTTGCGAGCAGAGGCAATGACAGCACTTTTCTGGACTGTCCTTTCAAAATTGTTACCAAGCAAACAGCTTTGAAAGACAGGTACAGTGTCTACCTCTGTTATGCATTTTAATAAAGAAAGTATCTCTTTCTGAGGCAAGATTGGGCAGATTTTCTTGCAGCCAGATTTCTCTCCTGTAAAGAGAAACACGCGCAGGTGTCACTTGACCTTTGTCCTGCTTCCCTCTGGGAATTGGACTCAAGGAGCCAGGGCAAGAAAAATGCTGATGTTCTGATTACTAATATTTCTGTGAGCAATAAACTACCTATCTTTTCACAAAGGTGTTATAGTTTTTGCCCAAACTAACCTGCATTTCTAAATCTGTTGCAGGCTAGTTTGTAGTTTGCAAGTAGGGTGAAATCTTAGATCCTTCACAGTTCTTGACAGTATCTAAACAAGAAAAGCATACTGTCAGAAGACAAGAAAAATTTACACATCAATATGTAAGTAACCTCAGGCTAAAGTAAAGCTCAGGGGAATTCCCTATCCCTCCAAGGCTGAGACTCCATGCTTTCACTGCCAAAGGTGCAGGTTTGGTCCTTGGTCAAGCTAAGATTCTGCAAGCCACACAGCTGTAACCCCCCAACCAAAAGAAGAGAGAGAGAGAGAGAAACAAGACAAAGAAATGTTCAATATTGATGCTGCATTACATATTTTAATGTTCCAGTAATTATTTTATATCTGAGGATCTCATGTAACATCATCTATGTGAATTAATTGAAAATAATCCAGAGTCAAACCAGTTCAGCCAGGAAGGCTTCAACACAGAGAGAACAAATTCTTCTTGATGGAAATAGCTTGGATATCAATAAAACACATCGTAAAATTTTAATCCAAACTAATCAAGCATTATGTGTTAACAGATTCAACTATTTGTTTTATTGAATAAAGCTTATTTATCAGAGATGTATAGACTATGCACAATTGTGGAAGGCATTCCTCTTGGGGCTGAAGATTATAGTATCATAAATAAAGCCCCTGAGCTCAGGAAACCTAAATTTACATCTGAGAGAATATCAACAGCAAACAAATAAACGTGATTCCAGACAGGGAAAAATGCATTAAAGAGGAAAAAAAAAAAAAGACAAGGGAACTGAAGTAATAGAGGCCAATGAAGGACTTAATATTTAAAGAAAAGCCTTTTTGAAAAGATATATGAGCCAAGACATTCGTGTCCTGAAATAGTCATGTGATCTGGGGAGAAGAGCTTTCCAGAGAGACAAAAAGGCAGGTCGGGAACAGCAGTAAGTGTAGATTGTTCCAAGAAAATCAAAAAGACAGTGTGACAAAAGGTAATGAACCAAGCGAGTGAGTGGTAGGAGATAAAACTGGAACTGAAGGCCGGATCCCATTCACGTGTGACCTTATAGGCCACAGTAAGGCCCACATCATTATAAGTGTGATGGAAAGCCATCCAGCATGTTGACAGAAGATGCTTGTCCAGTGAATAGGCTGAACCAAGGCCAACTTGGGAAGCTCTTTAGAAGGCTATTGTACCGCTATAGACATTGTAAGAGAAGATGGTGGTGCTGACGACGAGAGGTACTGAAGCAGGCAGTTAGGAATAGCTATCTTGGTATATTTTGAAGGTAATTTGTACAAGATTTGCCAATAGATTAGAAGAGTCGTATGAGGAGGGGGCCTTAGTCAAGGATGATTCCCAGATTTTTTTCCTGAGTGGTGGTGCCTTAGACTAAGATAGGAAAGGACACGGGAGGAGTCAGTTTGGCAGAGGAAATCGAGTCCTTTATTTTTTTTTGCAACGGTTCAGTTCAGTCACTCGGTCTTCTCTGACTCTTTGCAACCCCATGGATTGCAGCAACGCCAGGCTTCCCTGTCCATCACCAACTCCCAGAGCTTGCTCAAACTCATGCCCATAGAGTCAGTGATGCCATCCAACCATCTCATCCTCTGTCGTCCCCTTCTCCTCCTGCCTTCAATCTTTCCCAGAATCAGGATCTTTTCCAGTGAGTTGGTTCTTTGCATCAGGTAGCCAAAGTATTTTTTACGACAAGTTGATTTTTCTAAAACACATTGAAATGAGGATATTGAGTGGCCAGGTGCTGGAAAAGAGGAAGGGTCTAGATCCTTCTCTGGTTATCTCTTGCAGAGTAACAACATCCTCAAAGCTTAATGTCTTAAAACAACAGCAACATGTATTCTGTTTCAAACTTGCAACTTGAGTAGCGGACTTGTTTCTGCTTCATTTGGCATTAACTGGGGCAACTGGAAGGCTGCAGGCTGGAATGGTCTAAAGCCTCACTTATTCACATGTGTGGTGGTGGATGATTATGAGCATCAGCCATCTGCAGGGGCTGGGTCAGAACTCCTGCACATGGCCTATCCACCTGGCTGCTGGACTTTTGTGCAGCCTGGGGGCTGGATTCCAAGGGTGCACGCTTCAAGAGAGGTAGAACCAATATGAAGCTGTATCACCTTTCCTAACCCAGTCTCAGAAATCCCACAGCTTCACATTTGCCTCTGTTTGTTAATACTGAGTCACTAATGTTGGCTCATATTCAAAGGGAGGGGAATTGTATTCCATGTTTGGTAAGAGGTGCAGCAAAATATTTGTGGACGTGTTTTCAAACCATCACAACTAAAGAAATAAATTTGTGAGTCATTGGCATATTGATGGCATTTGTACCCATTAGAGGGGATGACATAGCGTAGGGAGAGATTAAAGTTGGAAGAGAAAGAAGGCCAGAGACTAAGCCCCGGAGGACACCAATATTTAGAGTCTCTCAGAGGAGGAGGAGCCAGAAAAGGAGACTGGGAAGGAGAAGCCATTGAGGTCGGAGGGAGAAACAAGGAGAGCCAAGAGATAAAACGTGTCTCAAGAAAGGGCTTAGACTGTCAGTACTGTTGATGGTTCAGACAGGCAGAGTAAGATGAGAATAGGAAGCGAATGGAGTGTTTTGAGGACTTTGACAAGAGCGTTTTCAATTATATGGGGACAACACAAACCTTATGAGAGGGATTTAAAGAGAAAATCAGGAAACCAGAAAAGTAAGGCTCGTTTTCAGCCTTCTTTTACATGTTCAGCACCATACGAGGCCCTAGGGGATCAGGAAACAGAAGATGATGACGGTGGGAGGGTGCACTGTAAGAGACCATGTGGGAAATCATTCAAGTGGAGTGCTGACCGTGGGCTGTGGCTGAAAACAACTCTTCAGGGCACATTGCTGTACTTTTCCCCCTCAGTGAATATTTGATGGTCAAATTCTTTTCAGTTTTAATACAGAGGTATGGCTGCACATTGATGACTAAGATTTCCTTGTAAATCAGTTCTTAAATCCTGATAGTGATAGCAGGAGACACTTCTTACGTGGCACTGACATTGACAGCAAGCCTCTTGCAGCAACTAGACTGAAAACCAGGCAGGATATCGTTAACAGCAGCACACATTCCCAATAAAGAGCAGAAACAAGAACCTAATGCATGTGAGCACTTTTTAAAGTTGTTGATTTCTGTTAGATTTCTTTTCTGTTTAAAGCAGAGAAGAAATAAACTGTTCAAACTGGGTCTTATGGACATACTTTAATTTTTAAGCCTATCCTTTAAAACCGTACTAAATTAAGTTAATCACATTTTCTAGGTGAGAATATTAATAATAGGTAACCCTCAGTGCCTGCTTTCTAGGGAGTGTTGATCTATTTCCAGTCACTTTTAAACCTACTCAACACTTAATCCCATTATGATCCTGTGAGATGGGTTTATCCTACAAAGGAGGAAACTGAGTCTCAGAGGAAAGAAATAACTTGCTTAGAGTCAGACCAGAAGGTGGTGGAGCCAGGCTGCTGAACAATTTGGCTTGGAGTCTGGGTTCTTAATTACTAAGTGAACTGCTGCCTTGAAAACATGCTCTCTTACCAGAAAAGGCAAGCAAACTGCAACTGCTTTTCAACAAGTTTTTTTTTAAGTGGCCAAATAAAATTTTATTGACATATTTTAAAAAGTGCACCTCTTAGCTAAGAAGAGAATGTGAAACTCTCAGCCCCATGGATGATTTTTTTTTTTTTAAGTGTAGAAAAAAAAATGCAAACTGTGCTGCTCTAATTAAAAATACACCAGCACATGGGGGAATGCGAATTGCCTGTGTACTTTCAAAGAGCACAGAATTCTATCTTAAAAGCAGCTTTGTTTGAAAGACAAATACTAGGAAGGAAAAATATGGTAAAGTTTCATCAAGAGGCAAGCCTTGCTTTCTGGGCCAATGGCCATATACTAATTCTCAGAAATGCTGGGGATGCTGCCTTGCTGCAAATTCAAGTTAAGGGGAAGCCATCTGAATAGGTATTAATAATTATGCCACTGGGGCCAAAACACTGTGGAATTAGTTCTGAGACCTTGATGTGGCTGGTTTCTTTGTTATTAGTCAATTGGCATTCAGCTGGGGAATAATAGTTAATTCAATTCAATGAAAATGTATTGTGCAGCTATTATGTACTGGTAGTGTTTATGGTCCTGTGGATGCAAGATGGGGGCTAAGTCTCCAAGGAGCTAATAGTTTCTCTGATTGGTAGAAAAACAAGTAAACAGGTAATTAAAATGTGATAGGTGTAGTTATTTTTTGATAGGGGCAGGAGATAATTTATGAATATGTGATAGTTCAGTTAAGCTTTGAATGATAAACATGGGTGTTTTGTAGCAGCTGAGTGGGATAGGCACAGAAGACACGGTTTGTTGGAAGAACACATAGGAAATTTTGAAAGACAAAATCAGAGAAGATAATGTACATTGCAGTTTTATTGAAAACACATGTTCATTTTAATATAGTCAAGCAATATCTGTAGAAGAAAGTAAAGAAATCTAAAAATCCTGATATTGAGACAATCACTCTTTTGTTTCCATGTGGGGGTTGCCACGAAACTAACACTTGTGGCCTCTCTCCCTCCTTGCTCACTCTTTCCTATAAGAAGAGAATAGTTTTATCTGATCATGAGCAGACAGAGCATTTGGTAGAGTTGACATTGTTGCACAGGATATGTTCAGCTCTGTTCCTGCTTCTGTGAAGCAAGCACAAGTTTTAGAGGCAGATGGGCGAATTCACCTCTGTTTGTCCCCAGTTCTGGAACCCAGGGACACAAAGGATAAAATTCCTTTTAGGGATGTCTGCGCAGGACTCAAGCTTGCAGAATTAGAATCTTCTTTGTGTGGGTTAGGCTGAGGCAAGACCCTGACGGAAATAAAGAGAAACATCTCTCTCCCTAGGACCACTTTACATGCTCTGATCCAGAGCTAGCAGCACAGAAGCTTCTAGACACTTTGAGTTTTACCTGTTTTCTGTATTTATTTGTCAATTATTTCATGTATATTCACTATGTATAAGACAGGAACAATTTTACCTTGAAGAAATACTTGGTATTAAACATTAATTCTGCCTCAATATGCTTGGTACATGTTTGGTGAAGCTTGAGTCCAGCCAGACATCCATAGGAGGGAATTTTATCCTTTATCCCTTCTGGGCACTAGCACTTGGCACAAGTTTGGTGAAGGGTATAAATTAGTTCATCTCCCCCCCACATTCTGCTCTAAAAAGCACTCAGAATTTTAGAACAGAGCTTTCCAAAGAGGTGTCAGTCTTCTTCAGGCTCTCTACTAACGCAATGATCCTGTCTCAGAATTCTGAGTTTGTACAAGCCCAGAGACATGGGTTCGATCCTTGGGGTGGGAAGGTCCCCTGGAGTGGGAAATGGCAACCCACTCCAGTATTCTTGCCTGGAAAATCCCATGGACAGAGGAGCCAGCTGGGCTACAGTCCATGTGGTCACAAAGAGTCAGACCTGACTGAACACACATCTTTACCTTAACTTATATGAAAGAAAATGTACTATTCAGTGATTAACTTTAAATTATAAGACCAAATCCTTTCCACAGATGAAATATTTTAATTATTGGAAAGCTCTACTTTAAACCATAATCTGTCTTTCTATACTGTAACATCACTGTTTTAGAGTCTGTCTTCTAAAGAGACATAGTNTCCAGTTTTTCACTGGGATCTCTCAGTCTGCAAAGCTAACATCTAGATGATGAGATGACGCATTAAAAGACTTTAAACCTAATGAATATACCCAAAGAGATGTGTGTGTGTGTGTGTGTGTGTGTGTGTGTGTGAGTCATTCAGTTGTGTCCAACTCTGCAACCCCATGGACTGTAGCCTGCCAGGCTCCTCTGTCCGTGGGATTTCCCAGGCAAGAATATAGGAGTGGGTCACCATTTGTTCCCTTCTCCAATACCCAAAGATACTTCTGTATGTATTGTAACATTTTAAACTTTTGAAAGTGGTGGAAGGAACAAAACACTCATTGCCTGGTTGATTGTATGGAGACTAATACAACAACTTTTATTATTTATTAAAATGTTTAATTTGGCTGTGCAGGGTCTAAGTTGTGGCACACAGGATCTTTGATCTACGTTTCAGCATACAGGATTTTAACTGTGAAATCTAGGTCCCTGACCAGGGGTCAAACTCAGGCCCCCTGTATTACCACCAGGGAAGTCCACTAGCCCAGCAACTTTAAATCAAAAGCCACTGCTGATTCATGGATCTTATTTGAAGCATGACTCTAGAGAGAACGGGCATGCTAGGTATGGACATTCTGTATAGTAAAATTTTTCTCCAAAAATGAAAATGTGGTTTATTTTTTAGTCTTCCTAAGTCTGCAAAATGTTATAGTTAAGAAAACCAAACTAAAGCAAAAAGAAAATAGAAGAAAATTTAGCACATGAGTATTCCAAATAGTTTAGAACTGAATCATCTCAAAATATAACAGGAACTTCAAATAAGTAGTTTCTTCAGGATACAGTAATCTGCAGTTTAGAAAGGAAAAAAAAAAAAGTGGTTAATAAGGCCCCAAAACCTAATACTTGATTTATCTGTGTTCTATTTTTTTTAATGGAATTTTTCCTAGTAGTGAGAGTAATAAAATGAAACCTTGATCTAGAGAATATATTTTCCTCATAAAGTATTCTCCTAGTTAATTGTTGTATTTATTCTCCAAATGCCTTCCATGTGGGTATGGATAATAGATTCTATTTGTTTTTCAAATGGATAATAGATTCTATTTGTTTTCAAATGAGGAAATTAGGAGACAAAACAAGAATAACAAAGGTAAAGTTATCTTCAGCCAACTTTCCTTCACCATATCAAGTAGATGCAGGACACAGAGCTTTATGAAACATACTTCTAAAGAATAATAGAAGCAACGTGTCCCAAATCTCTTCTATATTCTTTGCATGCTTCCTTCCTTCCCCCTATCAAATAGATGCAGGACACAGAGCTTTATGAAACATACTTCTAAAGAATAATAGAAGCAACGTGTCCCAATTCTCTTCTATATTCTTTGCATGCTTCCTTCCTTCCCCCTCTCTACGCGTCATCTTTTTTCTCTTCCTACTTGTTATTTTTGCATAAAGAAAAGAATCGTTGCTTCATGGAACCCTCTGACCCTGCAAGATGAGAAGAGCAGTGGTGCAAAAGGAATGACAGGAGCTGCATATATTCCACAGGGGCGACATCTTAAGCGTTTAATTACATCAGACTTTTCCACAAGGACCATGGAGTATCTAGATGGAATCCCAGTTGGGAGATTCTTGGGCAACCATCATGTCAGGAAAACCGGGAATTAGTTCAGCTTTGTTTTAACAAAGATATTGGGCAAGCAATGTAGTAAAAAAAGATGCTATCAAATAGCAACAATTCAATTTTGACCTCGAATAAGAAAACGATGCTTCCAGCATCCTAAATAGCAAAAGTTGCTGTTTCCTTCTAAAGGAGTATAACACCAGGTTTGAGGATACTAATACTGCAGTAGTGACTATTTAGAGACAGTCTGGAAGAGTAGGGGTCAGAGGAATGGAGGGGAAAGCCCCTCTTTCATCCTCTACTCTCTTTCCTCTTCTCTATACTCTTTTTTTTTAAACTTTAAAGTTTAAAACTTTAACAGAATTAGTTTGTAGAAAAATCAGTAAGAATATGGAAGAACTGAATGGCACCATCAATCAATTGGATTTAACTGATAAAAGTACACTTCACAGCAGAATACAAGCTTTTCAATGATGTTCACTGCTAGATCATATCCCAGGTCATAAACACACTTCAAACTTAAATAAGCTTGGTTCTATCACTGTAAACTGATGGCTATAGAAGAAAGCCAACCCCTTACCCACCTCAGGTGTTCCATCACTTAAGAATGTTGGTGTAAATATGGTGGTAAAATTAAAACCTAAAGACAATACTTAAAAGGCATTCAACTCTTTAAAGTCCATCAGCAGAATATGTTTTTGCATAGTTATGCTTATGCATTTAATATACTTATTAACAGATATTCATAAACACTTTAGTTTGCTGATATCTCATATTAAGAAACCAAAAGCACAGATTTCACTTACGTGGAGTCTCTGGAAACGAATTTTCAGATCAATGAAACTGAAATGCATTATCACCAAGCTGCACTGTGGTTAAACCAAAAACTGAGTGCTGAATCCACAAGACTAATGAAGGTTACAGGACAGTGTCAGTGAGAGAGGAGAATAAACTGGGTGTTCAGGGGAGCCAATACCAAGTGGACCTAGGAAGCCAGTCCTCTCACTTGTCCAGAAGGTTATTTTCCATTCTCAAGTGTTGGGAGAAGGATAAATTAGCCCTTGTCATTTACATAGGAGGAAAAATGGACAGTGGCACCTATACTTTAAGTTTCAGCTAAGAAATTGGCACCAGAGAGAAGTAACCAACATGAGTATTAAGTCTCAGGGCTGAGAGGTGGGGGTTTGGTGCTACTCCATTCGTTCTTTGAGGAATATGTTGAATCATAATTTACAGCAAGTGTCTCTGTCCTAAATTACTTTGCAATTAGTTTATTAATATGTACACCAACAGACACTGGGTTGAGCATCATAATGTAACTGTGGGAAAAGGACCCAAAGGAAGAAGCATTTGGAGAACAAACACAACAATTAAGTAGGAAAATGCTTTATACTCTATGAGGAAAATGTATTCTCTAGATCAAGGTTTCATTTTTATTGCTCTCACTACTAGCAAAAATTTCCATTTTTAAAAAATCAGTTCAGTTCAGTTGCTCAGTCGTGTTCAACTCTTTGTGACCCCATAAACCACAGCACACCAGGCCTCCCTGTCCATCACCAACTCCTGGAGTCCTCCCAAGCTCATGCCCATTGGGTTGGTGATGCCATCCAGCCATCTCATCCTATCGTCCCCTTCCCCTCCTGCCCTAAAGCTTTCCCAGCATCAGCGTTTTTTCAAATGAGTCAGCTCTTCACATCAGGTGGCCAAAGGATTGGAGTTTCAGCTTCAATATCAGTCTTTCCAATGAACACCCAGGACTGATCTCTCTTAGGATGGACTGGTTGGATCTCCTTGCAGTCCAAGGGACTCTCAAGAGTCTTCTCCAACACCACAGTTCAAAAAGTATCAATTCTTCGGCACTCAGCTTTCTTTATAATCCAACTCTCACATCCATACATGGCTACTGAAAAAACCATAGCCTTGACTAGATGGACCTTTGTTGGCAAAATAATGTCTCTGCTCTTTAATATGCTGTCCAGGTTGGTCATAACTTTCCTCCCAAGTAGTAAGTGTCTTTTAATTTCATGGCTACAATCACCATCTGCAGTGATTTTGGAGCCCCCCCCAAATAAAGTCAGTCACTGTTTCTGCTGTTTCCCCATCTATTTGCTATGAAGTGATGGGACCAGATGCCATGATCTTAGTTTTCTGAGTGTTGAGCTAAGCCAACTTTTAAATTCTCCTCTTTCACTTTCATCAAGAAGCTCTTTAGTTCTTCACTTTCTGCCATAAGCCTGGTGTCATCTGCATATCTGAGGTTATTGATATTTCTTCCGGCTGTCTTGATTCCAGCTTGTGCTTCATTCAGCTCAGCGTTTCTCATGATGTACTCTGCATATGAGTTAAATAAGCAGGATGACAATATACAGCCTTGATGTACTCCTTTGCCAATTTGAAACCAGTCTGTTGTTCCATGTCCAGTTCTAACTGTTGCTTCCTGACCTGTATGCAGATTTCTCAAGAGGCAGATTAGGTGGTCTGGTATTCCCATCTCTCAGAATTTTCCACAGTTTGTTGTGATCCACACAGTCAAAAGCTTTGGCATAGTCAACGAAGCAGAAGTAGATGTTTTTCTGAAACTCTGTTGCTTTTTCAGTGATCCAAAATATGTTGGGCATCTGATTTCCGGTTCCTCTGCCTTTTCTAAAATCAGCTTAAACATCTGGAAGTTCACAGTTCACATATTGTTGAAGCCTGACTTGGAGAATTTTGAGCATTACTTTGCTAGCATGTGAGATGAGTGTAATTGTGCAGTCGTGTGAATATTCTTTGGCATTGCCTTTCTTTGGGATTGGAATGAAAACTGATGTTTTCCAGTCCTGTGGCCACTACTGAGTTCCAAATTTACTGGCATCTTGAGTGGAGCACTTTCACAGCATCATCTTTTAGGATTTGAAATAGCTCAACTGGAATTCCGTAGTGCCCTGTAAAATGGAATTTCTGTATACAGTGCTTTAATAAGTTTAAATTTTGAACCCCCAAACATTTTGTAAAAGAGCCTCTTACTCCCTCAGAACCTCTAGAAACAATCTCACCTGGCAGACCAGATGGGATTAAGGGGAAAACATCATGGCCATGGAGAAGTTTCAAGTCTTCTTAGAAGGCTATTGTCTATTTCTGAAATATATTTACATATTTTAATGACTGATAAGTCATTTTGTGTGTGTATGCGTGGTCTTTTTTTTCATGATACACTACTGTGGAATTTTCATTTAGGGTCCATTACACTGATAATCTGTAAAATTAGATATTTGTAATGTAAATGGATAGATTTACAGATGAAATTTTAAAGAAATTTAGGTG
>SJYV01047658.1:100539-122236 GCA_006410875.1 Neotragus pygmaeus | reverse complement strand
TGGAGTGGGATGCCATTCCCTTCTTCAGGGGATCTTCTGGACCCAGGGACTGAACCCTTGTCTTTTGCATTTCAGGCAGATTCTTTATCATCTGCGCCACCAGGAAAAAGGAAACAAAAGCTTTTTGATGTTCTATTGATGAGAGTGCCAAGTAAGACTGCTACTGCTAAGTCACTTCAGTCGTGTCTGACTCTGTGCGACCCTATAGACGGCAACCCACCAGGCTCCCCTGTCCCTGGGATTCTCCAGGCAAGAACACTGGAGTGGGTTGCCATTTCCTTCTCCAATGCATGAAAGTGAAAAGTGAAAGTGGAGTCGCTCCGTCGTGTCTGACTCTTCGCGACCCCATGGACTGCAGCCCACCAGGTTCCTCCGCCCATGGGATTTTCCAGGCAAGAGTACTGGAGTGGGGTGCCATTGCCTTCTCCGCCAAGTAAGACAGCCAATCTAAAAAGCATGAAAAACATGAAAAGAGAGTTAGGTATGTGTGTGCCTAAGGGCAATGCCACCCCTGAGTATACTTTCCCAAGTCATTTCAAACTCAGAAACACAAGCAGGCATTCAGAGGAAGGTTCAGCACAGCAGTTTTTTTATGTGCTATTAGGGAATTGAAATCCATCACTAGCTCAGGGAATATATGCATGAAATGTGGATGCCTGGTGTGGAATTCTGTGCAAGGCTAACCAAGACCACCTACTCTGCCTCCTGAGAAATCTGTATTCACGTCAAGAAGCAACAGTTAGAACTGGACATGGAACATCAGACTGGTTCCAAATTGAGAAAGGAGTATGTAAAGGCTATATATTGTCACCCTGCTTATTTAACTTATATGCAGAGTACATCATGCAAAATGTTGGGCTAGATGAAGCACAANATTTCAAACTCAGAAACACAAGCAGGCATTCAGAGGAAGGTTCAGCACAGCAGTTTTTTTATGTGCTATTAGGGAATTGAAATCCATCACTAGCTCAGGGAATATATGCATGAAATGTGGATGCCTGGTGTGGAATTCTGTGCAAGGCTAACCAAGACCACCTACTCTGCCTCCTGAGAAATCTGTATTCACGTCAAGAAGCAACAGTTAGAACTGGACATGGAACATCAGACTGGTTCCAAATTGAGAAAGGAGTATGTAAAGGCTATATATTGTCACCCTGCTTATTTAACTTATATGCAGAGTACATCATGCAAAATGTTGGGCTAGATGAAGCACAAGCTGAAATCAAGATTTCTGGGAGAAATATCAATAACCTCAGATATGTAGATGATACCCTTATCTTCTACGTAGAGAACAAAGAAGGAGCCTCTTGATGAAAGTAAAAGAGGAGAGTGAAAAAGCTGGTTTAACACTCAACATTCAAAAAATGAAGACCACGGCATCCTGTCCTATCACTTCATGGTAAATAGATGAGGAAACAGTGGAAACAGTTGCTGACTTTATTTTTGGGGGCTCCAAAATCACTGCAGATGGTGATTGCAGCCATGAAATCAAAAGATGCTTGCTCCTTGGAAGAAAATCTATGACAAATCTAGACAGCATATTAAAAAGCAAAGACATCACTTTTCTGACAAAGGTCTGTCTAGTCAAAGCTGTGGTTTTTCCAGTAGTAATGTATGGATGTGGGAGTTGGACTATAAAGAAAGCTGAGTGCCAAAGAATTGATGCTCTTGAACTGTGGTGTTGGAGAAGACTCTTGAGAGTCCCTTGGAGACACAACCAGTCAATGCTAACGAAATCAGTCCTGAACATTCATTGGAAGGATTGATGCTGAATCTGAAACTTCAATCTTTTGGCCACCTGATACCATGAACTGACTCCTTGAAAAAGACCCTAATGCTGGGAAAGATTGAAGGTGGGAGAAGGGGATGACAGAGGATGAGATGGTTGGATGGCATCACTGACTGGATGGACACGCGTTTGAGGAAGCTCTGGGAGTTGGTGATGGACAGGGAACCCTGGCGTCCTGCAGTCCACAGAGTCGCAAAAATCAGACACGACTGAGCGACTGAACTGAAGAATAGTGGACCAGGTATAAAATGAACAACATGAATAAGTATGATGTTGAATGAGAGGAGAAGACAAAATGAGGTTTTAGCTCAATTTATGCGAAACCACGTGAGCACAAGAACTAATGCTATATATTCAAGTATGTCGAGCAGATACATGAGAAGAGCTACTTGCAAGGTGAACAGCAAGTGATGAGTGGGAGTGGGGAGTTAAAAAGGAAAGGAAAGGAAAAATTAAAGGACAAAATAAAATGAGAAGGGACTCTGCCCAGACTGATTTGCTGTGAAATGAAAAGAATGACCTTTGAATTCCACCGAAAGAAGGAAAATACAATGAATAAATGAAAAAAATTATTTTAAGCTTTTATGAAAATTTTTATTTTATTTAAAATTAATTTCCCAGTAGCTTCCCTAGGTCTGCATGGTCCCTGTGTGGCCTGATTTCACTATTTCATTACATTTTAACCATATTGACCCTACCTTAGTGCCTGGGACACACAACATGCTTTCATACCTCTTGTGATCTCTTGTGATCCCTGTTCATGCTTTCAGAAATGTCCTCCTTTCTTATTCTCTATCACAGCCTCAACTCTGACTTTTGTTCACGCTTTTAACTATTTGCACTTGTCTCATTTGCTTGTTCACACACCATTTAGTCCCTGCTAGCAGGTGAACTCCATTAAGGAAAGTGGTGTCTGTATTTTTTCATTGTTATATCTGCAGCCTCCAACACAACATTGTAGGATGAATAAAGGAATGTACAAACTTTAGGCACAAAAGTTCACGAGGCCCTTGACTTTAGGAAACTATTCTCTTAGAATCAAAATTAAAGGATGTTTTTAAAAGGGATAAACAGATACGAGGGAATTTTTGCAAAACTGTTTTCTGCCTTGCTATATTTTAAAACAGATTTCATCCACAAGGCTTAGAAATGGCTTACATAGAGTACAATATTTATTCAATTATTAAAAATATATGGATTGTTGTTCAATATCTATACTATATCCAGAATATCAGTACACTTTCTATTATATAACTGCAGCTATGTAAGGGTTGTAGATCTAGTATTTTCAGGAGTTCTTGGTACATCCCATACAAGCCACTCTTTTTTTAAATTTTTATCTAAAGAGAATATATATATATATATATATATATTTGTTGTTGTTTGTTGTTTAGTTGCTAAGTCATGTTCAACCCTTTTTCGACTCAGTCGACTGTAGCCCACAAGGTTCCTCTGACTATGGGATTTCCCAGGCAAGAATACTGGACTGCGTTGCCATTTCCTTCTTCAGAGGAATCTTCCTGACTCAGGGATTGAACCGGCATCTCCTGCACTGTCAGATGAATTCTTTACTCCTGAGCCACCAGGGAAGTTCATATATATATATATACACACACACACACACATAGATATACATACACACATATATATATTATATATATTCTCACACATACTCATATATATATAACATAGATATACACTCTTTAAGAAAAAAGTAAAAATGAATATAAATATGATATGACCTTAAATGACTCACATGGAAGAGAAAGAGAAATTTTAAAAATTCAAATAAATTATGCTTTGCCTTAAAAAAATTTTAAATACCTATTAACATCTGAAGCTTTGTTATATTATGTGAGAACTATTTTTCTTGGAGAAACTGAGTCACAAAAGGACTGTTTAAGGTCACACCATGAGTCAGTGACTTTGTTTGGAATGAAAACCCAGATAACTGACGCACAGCACTCGAGGTGATGAGTGCTCGGCCACAGTCCTCAACTGCCACGCTGGCTCAATCAGTCTGAGGTCAGCTCCTGGTTCAAGGAAGGCACAATGGTCTTCGATCATGGACACTGAATTCTATAGATATTGACAAGTGTTCTGTGGTGTTTCTATTTTTCTTTGAAAAAAAGATTATAAATAAAACACTTGGAGTGTACTAAAACGTTAGAAAGATAAATAATCTTAAAAGTTTTCATTTACATTATACAGACTGTATAAAAACCTCAAAGCCCTCTAAAATGTATGAGCCATATTTTACCAAGAACAAAATTCTCAGTTCTTCCCTGCTAACAAGGGACATCAACATTTTTCTACCTACAAATTACAAATAAAGTGAGTTAGTTATTGAAATGGCTGATGTTTTTGTATAGCAAAGTCAGTTGTATTTCTTCATTCAACCAGTTATTCATTCAATATACATCTATTTAGTGTATTAGGCAACATGTTAGATGGCAGATACTATCCTTGCTCTCAGAGCTTATCTTCTATTTTCATAAACAGATTACCATGCTTGCCCCTGAGATAACTATGAAAGTTTAGATTTTTTTTTTTTCTATTAAACGATCTCAGCTGGTAAAGAATCTGCCTGCAATGCAGGAGACCCCAGTTCGATCCCTGTGTGAGGAAGATCCACTGGAGAAGGGATAGGCTACTCACTCCAGTATTCTTGGGTTTCCTTGTTGGCTCAGCTGGTAAAGAATCCACCTGCAATGCGGGAGACGGGTTCAATCCCTGGGTTGGGAAGATCCCCTGGAGAACCACTCCCGTATTCTGGTCTGGAGAAATCCATGGACTGTATGGCTACTTCATGGGCCCACAAAGAGTTGGGCACGAATGAGTGGTTTCACTTTCACTTCCATCTAATGAAAAATAATACTAATATTACTAAAACTTTTTCTATAAAATATACAATATGTGCAGATACTTCTTAGTGCTGAATTTCAAAAGTAGCAAAATTTATTTAAAAACACATGAACTGCTTGTTATATATACTGAAGAGCTATGATTGTGGATAATAATATATGTGGTTTGTTATTGGTCAGAAGTGGTAAGTTATGATACATTCATAAGGATGTGGATATTATGCATGTTTTGAAAATCAGACTGTGTATACTACCATAACACAACTGATCTGGGCTGAAATATTCAGGTGATTATTTTCACGATGCCCTTAGAATACTGTTAAATACTGTAGTAGATGGAGAAAACTCTTGAGAGTCCCTTAAACAGCAAGGAGATCAAACCAGTCAATCCTAAAGGAAATCAACCCTGAATATTCATTGGAAGGACTGATGCTGAAGCTCCAATACTTTGGCCACTTAACGCAAAGAACTGACCCACTGGATAAGGCCCTGTTGCTGGGAAACATTAAGGCCAAGAGGAGAAGGGGGTGACAGAGGACGAGATGGTTGGATGGCATCATTGGTTCAGTGGACATAAGTTTGAGCAAGTGCTTGTAGATGGTAAAGGACAGGGAAGCCCGGCGTGCTGTAGTCCANTAACGCAAAGAACTGACCCACTGGATAAGGCCCTGTTGCTGGGAAACATTAAGGCCAAGAGGAGAAGGGGGTGACAGAGGACGAGATGGTTGGATGGCATCATTGGTTCAGTGGACATAAGTTTGAGCAAGTGCTTGTAGATGGTAAAGGACAGGGAAGCCCGGCGTGCTGTAGTCCATGGGGTCACAAAGAGTCAGACATGCATGAGCGACTGAACAACAACAGATATTCAGAATCCAATTTACTCATGCTCCTATACAAGTGACTTCAAGTACAATGAAAAAGGATTCATAACTTCCAATTTGGGAATTGTGATTCTGCTATGGTTGAGAAAATATGTGCACATTTTCATGATAAACGTATGATATGTGTACATTTTCATGACAAAATTACAATTCAATATTTGAAATTGATTTTGAAAGCAAATCTCAAATATGCTAATGAATTTTTTAAAAAAGACTAAATATTCCCAAACAAAATGCAAATACTGAAATGCCCCATTTAGGATTCCATGGCAAGCAAAATTTCTATGACTAGTGAATATTGTATAAAGATATCATATGTGGAAATACACATACATGGGAAAAACAGAAGTCAGAAACCCTGACTCACAGTTCCTAGCTTTTAATCATGACCTTACTTCACATTTCCCTGACTCCTATTGTGAGGAAATAACCCAGGAATAAAAACTGGGAGGGATGAAGTCTTCAAATCGCAAGAGAACAATTCTGTGAGAGGGAACATGGGAAAAGTTTGGCGGTTATAAAAAAGTGTTAAAAATCCCAATTCCACATGTTTTTTCTCTTTAGGTCTTAGTTTCTCACCATGAAGGTAGGGATAGTAATGCTGAGCCTTTACAGGAGAGACTATGGTGATAGCTGCCACTGAAGATGATGCCGCTGGTGATGAGGATGACAGTTGCTGATGGTGGTGAGGATATCTGACATTTATTGCATGCTTGTCCTGTGTTAGACTAGGGTTAGAAGCAGCTGTGTAGGTGGTTGGCATGCTGTGTGCAGTCTGGGGTGGTGGAAAGAGTATGAGCTTTGGGGATGCTGGAGGGAGCAAGATCTGAGAAATGACTCAGTGAATAGTGAGGTGAATAGCTCTTGCACGAGTTACTTTATGTCTCTGACTCCCAAGTTTTCACTTATAAGATGGCACTAATAATCATACCTTACTCTTAAATTATTGTGAAGATCAAGTAAAAACAAATGTATATGACCTACCCTCCTCAGTGCCTGCAATATGTTGGTATTCTTTCTTCCTCCTTGATAAGACACTTGAACACATGTAAGCAGTTCTGCCTCAATGAAGGGAACTCATTAAACTTAATGTTGAATTTGTTTTCTTTATGTGTGAAGAGAATCACTTGCTCTTGCAAAATAAAAAAGACAGTGGTGTTATGGGCTGAATTGTGCCCTGCTCCCCAAATTCATACTTTGAAGTCCTAACCTGCAGCGCTTCAGAATGTGGCTGTATTTGGAGATGATAATTAAATAAAATGAGGTCACATGTTTGTGCATGTGTACATGCTCAGTCGCTTTAGTTGTGTCTGACTTTTTGCGGCGCTATGAACTGTAGCCCACCAGGCTCCCCCGACCATGGAATTTTCCAGGCAAAAACACTAGATTGGATTGCCATGCCCTCCTCCAGAGGATCTTCCTGACCCAGGGATCAAACCCACGTGTCCTGCAGCTTCTGCATTGCAGGTAGATTCTTTACTTCTGAGCCACTGGAAAAGCCCAAGAGTGATCCCTAACTCACTCCGGCTGGTGTCTTTATAAGAAGAGGAAATGTGGACACACAAATAGGGGCTCCAGAGGAGTGCATGCCCGTAGAATAAAGACCTTGTGAGGCTGCAGGGAGGAGGTGACCAGTTGGAAGCCACCATTGCATCTGAACTTTGATTTTAGACTTCTAGCCTCCAGAACTGTGAGAAAATACATTTCTGTTGTTCAAGCCATCCAGTGTGTAATACTTGTTATAGCAACCCTAGGAAACTAGCACAAGGGATTTCCCTACTTACCAGCTGCTTATACGGCATCCCTTTAGGCCGGAGGTGAGCTGCCAGCTTTCCAGGCCGCCCCTGTGGCTGATTCAGCTTTGCCACCAGTGTCATATCCCAGGCACAGAGTTCCGGGCATTCACTGTTTAAACTTCACACAATAACTCCAAGTCTTGCTTTTCTTTTGCCCAGAAGATCGTATTGTTAAAGTGAACCTTTGTGTGCTCCATTTTTGCATATGCCAGTGGTTTAGAAAACACCCAAGCGAAACCAAGCATAGAATGTCTTACTAAGGAAAAATGGATAAATATTATTACTGATGAACAAATGGCAGTGCATGGAGTCTCCTGTAACTCTCTCTATGACCTTATATTAAGTCTTCATTGAAAAAGCTTATTAGCTTTTAAGAAAAAATGTACTCTAACTTCTACTGACATTAGCAACTTTCAGAGCATTATATATTTACAAAAAATTGGATGTGTTAATAAAAGTCCCTAGACACAAGCTTTTTCAGGATGCGATACAAAACCAGGGAGGCACAATGTTAAAACAGTGACCACTGATGGAGCAAACAAACTAGTGATATATGCAGGGAGAAGGGGCACAGAACAACTTAAACTGTGAAAGCTAAGATTGTTTATTTGAATGTGGAAAGGCAGCAGCCAGTGGAAAAGTCTCTAGAGTAGCTGCAGGAAAACACACACACAATAGGTTATTAAAGAAGACATTGAAGGTATTGTAGAAACTCTTAATTACTAATTTCTTGTCTAATATTTAGCAAGCCTAATAATATGTACTCTGGCTATAACTATAATTTATTTTATTGTTACTGTTTTTGGAGGGCCATGAGGTCTGAACAGAGATCAATCCCCAACCCCCTGCAGTGGAAGTGGAGTCTTAACCATTGGACCACTAGAGAAGATTTGCTATAACTATAATTTACAGAAGACAAAGATAGTCCTCCTCTCCATCAGTTCCAACTGCCTCATCATCTTGGTCTCCATTTGCACATGCTGTTTCTTCTACATACCAGGAATGTCCTCCTGTTCTTTCAGTTCAGTTCAGTTCAGTTCAGTCGTGTCCGATTCTTTGTGACCCCATGAATCACAGCACGCCAGGCCTTCCTGTCTTTACTTCCTAGAAAATGCATCATTTCAAGAGCCAGATCACTGTTACACTGTTTTATAAGTCTCCGAATGGATTGGTCACTCTCCAAACCTTATCCTCCATCTTTTTTGTTAACGCAACACTGCACACACTTTGATAATGATCCTTAGCATGATATGTCATGCATGGGTTTCCCTCAGTGACTCAGTGGTTAAAACACCTGCCTGCCTGTGCAGGAGATGTGGGTTTGATCCCAGGGTCAGGAAGATCCCCTGTTGGGAGAAATGGCAGCCCACTCCAGTATTCTTGCCTGGAGAATCCAACAGAATAGTATGGTGAGCTACAGTGCGTGGGGTCTCAAAGAGTCGGACACATCTGAGCAGCTGAGCACATAATGGTGTGTCATGATAGTATTGCAGATCAAAGACACCGGGAAGGTGAGGACTCAGCTCCTTCCTCTATGTCTGCCATACTATAGACACTCAATGGACGTCTGGAAAAAGAATTTAGATTTCAAATGCAACAAATATGTATATTTGTTACATAAGCACCAATATATTCTTACTGGAAAAATTCAAATAATGCAGAACAATAGTGAGCAAATAGTGTGGGGGGTCATTGGTCAGTAAATCTACTGAAGCTATACTGTTCTTTTCTTACTTAAGAGTTTATGAGAAGATATTTTCATGTCAGTAACTCATGTTTACTGGAAATAGCTATACACAATATTCCATCACTTGTGTGTGTGTGTTTGTGTGTGTGTGTGTGTGTGTATTTGTCACTCAGTCATTTCTGACTCTTTGTGACCAGGTGGACTATACCCCACCAGGCTCCTCTGTCTATGGGATTCTCCAAGCAAGAACACTGGAGTGGGTTTCCAGTTCCTTCTCCAGGGGATCTTCTCCTGACCCAGGGATTGAACCCAGTTCTCCCACATTGCAGGCAACTTCTTGACCATCTAAGTCACCAGGGAAGTCCATGCCATAACTTGAGTTTGCCAAATTTAATTAACCAAGCACTCATTCATGGTCGTTTAAGTTCTTGCCTAATTTTTTGTTAATTTATTTGCTTGGTTGATTTTGCTATCACAGCTAAAGACACAATGATTATCTTTATATCTACATCTTTGAACACATGTACCTGTTTCTTTTAAAAACAGATTACCAGAAACAGTATTTCTTCAGTAAAAGAGACATACACTTAAAATACAAGTTCAGTTCAGTTCAGTCACTCAGTCATGTCTGACTCTTTGTGACCCCATGAATCGCAGCATACCAGGCCTCCCTGTTCATTACCATCTCTCAGAGTTCACTCAGACACACGTCTATCGAGTCCATGATGCCATCCAGCCATCTCATCCTTGGTCGTCCCCTTCTCCTCCTGACCCCTATCCCTCCCAGAATCAGAGTCTTTTCCAGTGAGTCAACTCTTCGCATGAGGTAGCCAAAGTACTAGAGTTTCAGCTTTAGCCTCATTCCTTCCAAAGAAATCCCAGGGTTTATCTCCTTCAGAATGAACTGGTTGGATCTCCTTGCAGCCCAAGGGACTCTCAAGAGTCTTCTCCAACACTACAGTTCAAAAATACAAGTAGATACTGGAAATTTGCTTTGAAAAGAAGTTTCACCCAATTTAGACTGTTTTCAACAAATTCTAAGCAATAATTCATGTTTTCAATACTTGAAATGTGCCTGCTTTTTGATAGAAAATATCATGTCATTAAAAACTTATTTTCCTGACAACTAGTGAGAGTGAATGTAATTTCAAGTCTATTGAGTATTTGTATTACTTTTGGAATTATCTTTAATCTTTTGGGCTCATTTTTTAAAACTTAGATTGCTTGCTGATTTCATATCTATTTATAAAAATCTCCTTAAATAGTTTGACATTAATGTTTAGCTTTTAAATAAGTTTCCAAACTATTACTTGAGTTTATCCTTTGAGGGCACCCCACGTCCGAGGTCAGGGGCAGCGGACCAGAGTACCAGGCTGTGATAGCGCAGGAACGGCTGAGGGGAGCTTCCCCAAGTCTGAGGCCAGGGGCGGCGACCGGGAGGAGCAATCCCACATCCAAGGAGCAGTGGCTGTGCAGCCGCAGCAGGGCCTACAGGAGCTATTCCATGTTAAAGGTCAGGAGGGGTAGCAGTGAGGAGATACCCCTCATCCAAGGTAAGGAGCAGTGGCTATGCTCTGCTGGAGCAGCCGTGAAGAGGTACCCCACATCCAAGGTAAGAGAAACACAAGTAAGACTATAGGTGTTGCAAGAGGGCATCAGAGGGCAGACGCACTGAAACCATAATCACAGAAAACTAGTCAATCTAGTCACATTAGGACCACAGCCTTGTCTAACTCAATGAAACTAAGCCATGCCCATGGGACCACCCAAGACAGGCAGGTCATGGTGGAGAGGGCTGACAGAATGTGGTCCACTGGAGAAGGGAATGGCANTCTTGCCTGAAAAATCCCATGGACAGAGGAGCCTGGCAGGCTACAGTCCAAAGGACTGCAAAGAGTCAGACCCAGCTGAGCTCACACGCATATATGCATATATATGCATGTGTATATATATATATATATATTTTTTTTTTTTTTTCTTTTTTACACTCTAATCCCCAGTTTTACTTTCCTCTGAGAGTGTGTGGATGTTGGGACGAGAAAGCAATATGATCCGCAGTGCTTGTCTAACAGGCACTAATTTGGATTTGGGTTTTGGAAGACTTTATCATCTCTTCTGAGTTCTGTTTCCTGGTTTTCTGTGCGCACTGTTAATATCAGAACAGAACAGAACAGTTGACTATCTGCAGTGAAGGGAGCATGTGGCTCCCTTGCTGAAAGCCTGTCTCTTGCCGTCAGTGCATGTGCAGACAGTGATTGTTTGCAGTTTAGAACCTGGTAGTCCTG
Source organism: Neotragus pygmaeus (assembly GCA_006410875.1). NCBI lineage: Eukaryota > Metazoa > Chordata > Mammalia > Artiodactyla > Bovidae > Neotragus > Neotragus pygmaeus. The sequence continues at coordinate 110,934 of SJYV01047658.1, read as the reverse complement.
AAAAATAGTTCAGTTGAAAATAAACTTGACCACAGATTGATGTGATTGACAAGGATGTAGAGGTTGCAAAGAGAGTCACCGGATCTGTGTGGCCTAATCACTCAACGTAGGAGAGAGACCTCCTCAAAGGTGTCAAATAGGATGCAGGTGTCTAACAAAGGGGGCATTTTGTGTGAGTTTCTGGTAGAATGGCCTTTTTAATCACACTAAAATGGAGGCAATAAGGGAGGAACAGCTGACCAGAGAGAACAGCATGGAAGGACCTGCCTGACACAGCGGTGAGTGGTGACTTTTTTATGATGCTGTCTGGGCCTCAGCCATATGAGATCATAGACATGAGGGATGGAAAAGACCTCCTGTATGAGGTCATCCGGCCCGTCCCCTCCAGAGCTGACTGACCCCACAGTATACTTTCCAGAGCTCTGTCCAGGTTTTCAAGTGACTCAATGCGTGGAGTTTCCACCAGCTCCCAGAGGGCGCAAACAGGCAGTGTCTGAGACTGCTAACTTGGATCAGGACTTATTCTTCTTTCTCATGACGAAGATCCCTGTGATGATGCTTTGTTTGAAGAGAGGTGGGGTAGATCCTGCCTCTGTCACTGACTTGCGTATAACTGTGGATGACCTCAGCGGGCCTCATCTCCACATCGCCCTCCAAAAAGCAGGGGTGTGTTGCTGGGTCCCTTCAGTCTGAGCATTCGAAGGCTTGGCGGCGGCACCTTACATAGCACTTTATAGTTTTCACAGCTTGTTCACATTTGTGATCTCATTTGATCCGTTCTTGGGGGAGGAGTTGATCGTATTCTCCTCCTGACCATCTCCTTGCCTATTCTGTTTCTTGTTAATCAGACAGAGGAGTTCTCCCAGGCAGTGGGTGGTGGGCTGGTGCTCAGGCATTCCTTTTTGATTCGTTTGACCTCACAGGTGCTACTGTGCCTTCTGAGATACCGTGTGGGTGCACTTTACTCTCCTTGAGTTGTGGCCTCCTTTCCCAGGCAGTAGCACTGCTCAGGATTATCTCAGGCCGCCTGTGGAACCCAGAGCTTTCCTGCCCATGTCTCTGGGTGGGACCTGCGGGGGGAGTGGCTTTCAGTGGACTGCATTCGGGGTCCTCCTCTGGTGCTCACCCGGGCTGCTCATCGTCAGACCCACCCTCCTGTGATAAAGGACTGGGAGGCCTGGCATGCTGCAGTTCATGGGGTCGCAGAGTCGGACACGATTGAGCGACTGAACTGAACTGNCATGTCTGTTGAGACGGTGATGCCATCAAACCATTTCTTCCTATGTCGTCCCCTTCTCCTCCTGCCTTCAATCTATCCCGGCATCAGGGTCTTTTCAAATGAGTCAGTTCTTCTCATCAGGTGGCCAAAGTATTAGAGCTTTAGCTTCAGCATAAGTCCTTCCAGTGACTATTCAGGACTGATTTCCTTTAGATTTGACTGGTTGGATCTCCTTGCAGTCCAAGGAACTCTCAAGAGTCTTCTCCAATACCACAATTCAAAAGAATCAATTCTTCGGCACTCTGCTTTCTTTACAGTCCAACTCGAACATCTGTACATGACTACTGGAAAAACCATAGCCTTAAATAATGGACCTTTGTTGGCAAAGTAATGTCTCTGCTTTANCAATACCACAATTCAAAAGAATCAATTCTTCGGCACTCTGCTTTCTTTACAGTCCAACTCGAACATCTGTACATGACTACTGGAAAAACCATAGCCTTAAATAATGGACCTTTGTTGGCAAAGTAATGTCTCTGCTTTATAATATGCTGTCTAGGTTGGTCATAACTTTGCTTCCAAGGAGTAAGCATCTTTTAATTTCATGGCTGCAATCACCATCTGCAGTGATTTTGGAGCCCATAAAAATGGTCAGCCACTGTTTCCACTGTTTCCCCATTTATTTGCCATGAAGTGATGAGACCAGATGCCATTATCTTCGTTTTCTGGATGCTGAGCTTTAAGCCAACGTTTTCATTCTCCTCTTTCACTTTCATCAAGAGCCTTTTTAGTTCTTCTTTGCTTTCTGCCATAAGGGTGGTGTCATATGCATAGGTGAGGTTATTGATATTTCTCCCAGCCACCTTGATTCCAGCTTGTGCTTCTTCCATCCCAGTGTTTCTCATAATGTACTCTGCATCTCACCCTGTTAAATGAACAGGGTGACTATATACAACCTTGATGTACTCCCTTTCCTATTTGGGACCAGTCTGTTGTTCCATGTCCAGTTCTAACTGTTGCTTCCTGACCTGCTATAGGTTTCTCAAGAGGCAGGTCAGGTGGTGTGGTATTCCCATCTCTTTCAGAATTTTCCACAGTTTATTGTGATCCACACAGTCAAAGGTTTTGGCATAGTCAATAAAGCAGAGAAGATGTTTTTCTGGAACTCTCTTACTTTTTCGATGATCCAGCGGATTTTGACAATTTGATCTTTGGTTCCTCTGCCTTTTCTAAAACCAGCTTGAACATCTGGAAAGTTCAGTTCACATATTGCTGAAGCCTGGCTTGGAGAATCTTGAGCATTACTTTGCAAGTGTGTGCGATGAGTACAATTGTGTGGTAGTTTGAGCATTCTTTGGCATTGCCTTTCTTTGGGATTGGAATGAAATCTGACCTTTCCCAGTCCTGTGGCCACTTTGAGTTTTCCAAATTTGCTGGCATATTGAGTGCAGCACTTTCACANGAGAGGCCTGGCATGCTGCGATTCATGGGGTCACAAAGAGTTGGACACGACTGAGCGACTGAACTGAACTAAAGTGGTGTTTTTTGTCTTCTAGAAGTATTTCGTTTAAATATATTTTTAAAAATGTGGCCAGATCTGCTGGCTTATTCCATATGTTTTCTGGCGTATTTAATCTCTTGTTAGGAAGGCTTTCAATACCTCAAATTATAAAAATATTCTTCTATATTTATTTTATGGCTTACATTTTTATGTTTAGCTTTTTTATTCATTTGGAGTTTATTTTTCCATACTGTATGATATGTAGAGGTCGGACTTAATGGTTTTCTAAAGGGGGAAAAAAGCATTTTTACATGCAATCAAATAGACCATGTCTTTCTCCTAGTGATTTGAAATACAACCATTACTATCAACATGTGCATATATAAGCAAATTTCTGTTCTCCATTCTATTTGCACCAAAAAAATAACAGTTAATGTTGTAGATTCTTTTGGAGTATAGTAAGGCACGGTCTCTTCAATTCATTAAAAATGTTTTTTGCTATTAGAGGTTTTTCTTTTCAATGTAAAGTTTAGAATTTTCTTGTCAATTTTTATTTTAAAATATCAGGAGTGCAGCAAACTAGGGAATGCACTCCTTGTCTAAAGGCATTAAGAATATACTGAAGGAACCAATATGTTTGGGCCAAGAATGCCATTTTTTTGGCTCCTTATTTACCTGGTGATCACACTATATTAGCAGTTCTCAGAGGGTGTTCTGGTGGCTCTTGGATATTTTAAACACCCTTTGATGGTCAAAGTATATTTATAATAATACTAAGACACTATTTATTGTTTTGCTGCACTGGCATTTACATTGGTATTGCAAAAGCACTGGTGAGGAAAACTGTTGGCTCCTTGGTACAAATCAAGGCAGTGGAGTCATTGCATTTTTCATTGCTGTGTGCTCACAGTGGGGTGGGGGTGGGGAGCCAGTTTTACTTAAGAACCTTCTTAAAAATATTCTTGATGATTTCTAGACTTTTATTAAGGGCTTCCCTGGTGGCTCAGTAGTGGAAAATCTGACTGCCAACGCAAGAGACATTGGTTTGATCCCCGATCCGGGAGGATCTCACATGCCTTGGAGCAGCTAAGCTTGTGTGATGCAGCTATTGAACCTGTGTTCAGAGCCTCGGAGCTGCAACTACTGAGCCTTTATGCCCTAGAGCCCATGTGCTCCGCAAAAAGAGAGGCCACTCAATGAGAAGCCAGTACGGTGCAACTAGAGAGCAGCCCCTGCTCACCACAACTAGGAAAACACCTGTGCAGCAAGGAAGACCCCAGACAGCCAAAAATAAATAAGTCAATAGACTTTGTTAGATCTAAACTCTTGAGTACACCTCTTCGTATTTTGTGTGAGGAACAGAAATATGCACAGAGCATTTCTGTTACCTACTAAAGAACAATGGTTGTTTTGAGGAAAAGCACTTATGCAAATTGATTTCTGAGCTGAATGAACTAGCTCATTTTTTCATGGAGTATCACTTTACTTGAAGAGGCAAGATGGGAGGGGTAGGAAAGGGGTAGGGAATTAGGAGGCACAAATTACTGTATATAAAATAAGCTGTAAAGATACATTGTACCACCCAAGGAACATTGTCAATTTTTTATCATAACTTTAAATGGAGTATAATCTGTAAAAAGGAGAAGGCGATGGCACCCCACTCCAGTACTCTTGCCTGGAAAACTNTATAAAATAAGCTGTAAAGATACATTGTACCACCCAAGGAACATTGTCAATTTTTTATCATAACTTTAAATGGAGTATAATCTGTAAAAAGGAGAAGGCGATGGCACCCCACTCCAGTACTCTTGCCTGGAAAACTCCATGGATGGAAGAGCCTGGTGGGCTGCAGTCCATGGGGTCGCTAAGAGTCGGACACAACTGAGCGACTTCACTTTCACTTTTCACTTTCATGCATTGGAGGAGGAAATGGCAACCCACTCCAGTGTTCTTGCCTGGAGAATCCCAGGGATGGGGGAGCCTGGTGGGCTGCCATCTGTGGGGTCGTGCAAGGTTGGACACGACTGAAGCGACTTAGCAGCAGCAGCAGCAGCAATCTATGAAAATATTGAATTGTTTTGTTATATACCTGAAAATAATGTAATATTGTAAATCAACTATACTTCAGTAAATTTTTTTTAATTGCAAAAGAATCATTGATAAAGATAGTAAGTCAGCCATGTATAAAGCTAGTAGGAAAGTTAAAAGACAAAAGCAGTAAAATCATCTACAACTGTAATAAGTAGTTAAGGGATACACAAAACAAAAAGATGTAAAATATGTCGTCGAAAACTGAACCTGGTTCAGTTCAGCTCAGTCGTTCAGACGTGTCTGACTCTTTGCTGCCCCACATGGACTGCAGCACGCCAGGCCTCCCTGTCCATCACCAACTCACAGAGTTTACTCAAACTCATGCCCATTGAGTCAGTGATGCCATCCAACCATCTCATCCTCTATTGTCCCCTTCTTCTCCCACCTTCAATCTTTCCCAGCATCAGGGTCTTTTCAAGGGGAGTAAAAATGCAGGATTATTAAAATGCATTTGAACTTAAGAGAAACTTAATCGCACATACATATACGTTGCTTTGTACAACATGGGAAATACAGTGTACAATTATGTAATATCTTTGGTGATGTATTGAAACTAGATTTATCATCATGATTATATTGAAATGTATAAAAATACCAAATCATTAAGTCACGTAATGGAAATTAACATAGTGTTATAGGCTAATTATACTTCAAACAAAAAAACAAATTCATAGAAGAGATCAGATTTTTTGTTACCAGAGGTGGAGGATGAGGGAAAAGAGAATTGGATGGATGTGGTTAAAAAGTACAAACTCCAGTTGTGGGATAAATTAAATATTAACTTATATACAGAGTACATCAAGAGAAATGCTGGGCTGGAAGAAGCACAAGCTGGAATCAAGATTGCTGGGAGAAATATCAATAACCTCAGATATGCAGGTGACACCACCCTTATGGAAGAAAGTGAAGAAGAACTAAAGAGCCTCTTGCTGAAACTGAAAAAGGAGAGTGAAAAAGTTGGCTTAAAGCTCAACATTCAGAAAAGTAAGATCATGGCATCCAGTCCCTTCACTTCATGGCAAATAGATCAGGAAACAGTGGAAACAGTGGCTGACTTTGTTTTTTGGTGCTCCAAAACCACTGCAAATGGTGATTGCAGCCATGAAATTAAGACTCTTACTCCTTGGGAGGAAAGTTATGACCAACCTAAACAGCATATTAAAAAACAGGGACGTTACTTTGTCAACAAAGTCCATCTAGCCAAGGCTATGGTTTTTCCAATAGTCATGTATGGATGTAAGAGTTGGACTATAAAGAAAGCTGAGTGCCAAAGAATTGGTGCTTTAGTACTGTGGTATTGGAGAAGACTCTTGAGAGTCCCTTGGACAACAAGGAGATCCAACCAGTCCATCCTAAAGAGATCAGTCAGTCCTGGGTGTTCATTGAAAGGACTGATGTTGAAGCTGAAATTCCAATACTTTGGCCACCTGATGCGAAGAGTTGACTCATTCGAAAAGACCCTGATGTTAGGAAAGATTGAAGACAGGAGGAGAAGGGGACAATAGAGGATGAGATGGTTGGATGACATCACTGACTCAATGGACATGAGTTTGGGTAAATTCCGGGAGATGGTAAGAGACAAGGAGACCAGGCGTGCTGCGGTTCATGGGATTGCAAAGAGTCAGACACAACTGAGACTGAACTGAACTGAATGCACAACATGATAAATGTAATTGACACTACTATATGTTGTATTTGAAAGTTAAGAGTTTTTAAATGATGCAAGTTGGATCAGTATAAAACAAAGTAACAGAGTGTGGAAAGTTCATGATATGGTTTCAGAATCCCTTTTGTAATAATCTTGAGAAATTATAGCTCATTGAGTTTTGATATAGTATCAGAGAAGAATATTTATAATTATCTCTTCTGGTTTCCAACTACATCTGTGTGAAGCTGGATATTCTGCATTTATTGTAACCAAAATGGTATATTGCAATAGAATGAATGCAGAAACCAATATAATAATCCAGCTCCCTTATATTAAGCCAAAGTTTACAAAATGTTTTAAAATTTAAAAAAATATCAAAGGCAATCTGTACAGTAATTTTTCTTTGAAAATGGTTATTTTTCATTAAAATGTTATTTACATTAACTACAAATTATATATTAGGGGTAAAATCACCCAGGTAGTAGATTTATTGTTATTTTCAATGTATTAAGGAGTAAACACTTTAAATTATTTATTTATTTATTCATTTATTGGCTGTGGGGGGTCTTCATTGCTGCATATGGGCTTTCTCTGCTTGCGGTGAGAGCAGGGCTACACTTCATTGTGGTGCATAGGCCTCTCATTTCAGTGGCTTCTGTTTTGAGGAGCATGGGGCCTAGGGTTTGAGGCTTTTAGTGTTTGTGGCTCTCAGGCTTAGCTGGCTGGTGCCATGTGGGATTTTCCCAGACCAGAGATCAAACATTCCCTCAATTGGCAGGCAGATTCTTAACCACTGGACTACCAGGGAAATCCAATGAGAAAATACTTTCAAAACATCTCAGTTTTTACTAAAATGACCCATCTTTCTTATACGACCTGGATAAGACTCATTGCAACATTTTCTCCCAATTTCCCGAACATTTGAGATGACTCCCTTGTTTCTCTGTGACCATGCCAGACACAGACCCTTTAAAGTTCCATTTTTTGTCTTCTACCTAATTAACTGAGGTTCCTTTTCACGATTTAAAAAAAGAGACAAAACTAGTTAAATAGGGAGATAAACATTTCCTATTAACTGACTGACCAAGATCCATCTGATGACAAAACCAATCTCACTGTAAAATTACCCCTCCTGTATATAACTTGTCTCTGGGCTTTCCAGGTGGTTCAGTCAATAAAGAATCTGCCTGCAATACAAGAGATGGCCTGCCATGCAGGAGACCAGGGTTTGATCCCTGGGTCAGGAAGATCCCCTGGAAGAGGAAATGGCAACCCACTCCAGTATTTTTGCTTGGGGAACTCCATGGACAAAGGTCTGGTGGGCTATAGTTTATGGTATAACAAAGAATCGGACATGACTTAAATGGTTAAACCATCAACCACCACAACTTGTCTATAAAAGTCTATTCCTTTCCACAAAAGCTTAGACAAAACCACCTGTGAAGATTCTCTGATCTTCAGACCTACAGTGTTTTCCCTATTGTAATAATGGCTAAATAAGCCAAATTTTTCCTTACTTGTTCATAGATTTTTGTGGTTTTTTTGCCTTTGATATTAAAAATAATTTCATATTTTTGTTAAATCTTCCAGCTTCAAAAATATGTTGGTGCCTACAAAAATAAGAAACACTGGCTTGACCTTTATTTTTAAAATCATAAAGCATGGTTTATAATGCAAAATTCATCTATTAAAACTTCAACCTTAGGAAAATGAAGTTGTATTTTCATTCGTGCATACAATTTTTCTATGATTTCATTCAGGAGAAGGAAGGAACCAGATGAATCAGGGATGAATTTTCTGGCAATAGAAGAGAAAGGGCTTCCTATGCAGGCCACATGATTGGATAAAAGCCATACATATAGTTCAATTTGTAGAGCAGAGTTCCAATCTGTAGTCCTCCAATCTTAAAATATTTCTCTTGTATGTTTGGGCACCTGTATATATGTGTGTGTGTGTGTGTATGTGTGTGTGTGTGTGTATTGGATGGCGGGAATCCAGAGACATTTAATTGAATTGTGCATCAAGAAACAAATAACATGAGGCATTGGTTTAACACTGTACGTTGACATCAGCTCATTTTTAGAGGAATTAGTTAGCTGCTAAAGAGGAAGATAACAGGATGGTTATCACAAAGAGGGTGTTGTGCAGGAAGAAGGGAAGGAAGTACGTGGAAGCTGACTGCGACATTGAAAGAGTCCAATTGTTCTTCCTACGCAGCTCTGCCTATGGTCTATTGCCCTATCCTTGGTTTTAACATTTTGGTCTTTGTCTTCCCTCACTGACTCAGGAAATCAGAAAGCTCCACAGAGGCCAGGAGTCAGTGTGTTTTATGGCCTATTAGTCCCTGCCCTGCTGGTAGAAACAGGCTCTTTCAGAATGTGTTTGTGTTGGTATAGGTGTTCTGGCCAAGACATAGCCAATGGCAGTGCTGAAACTTACTACGGAATGACACAATCTGTCTTATTACTTTAATCTATAATACCTGTCACTAGAGCAATGCATTTTTAATAGTAATAAGTATAAGAATAAATGGAAAATTCGGTGGATAAAAGTTTTCTCATGAGTCTCCTTTTCCTAATATAAACCTAACTTCCTGTGGAGAAATTATATATATACATATATATATATACACCCCTGCTTATTTTTTATTTATTTTTTAATAATAAAATTATTATTACCATCAAATGAAAAACACTACAAATATAGACTTTTGGCGCAGGTGTATTTGTTACACTTTAGCAGTGTAATGTAGTCTAAAGACTACTAAGGAGAATTTTACTAACTACATCTTGTATTGTTACAGAGAACTCAGGGTTGAGGAAAAAACATGATTTTGAATATTTAAAAGATCAAAGTATTTAGTTTTAACTACTAAGCTTGAAATATTTTTGATTGGTTTATATAATGCAAGCAGTTTGCAATAACTCACTGTAAATTGGCTATAAATTGACTGATATATAAAATCAAAGTATATCTTCATTTAAGTTTTCTTATTTTGAAATGTTGCTCTTCTGTAATATTGATAGAAATAAAAGATATTTTAATAATTATACTTTTGGAATTATAAAATTTTAAACAGTTTTATCTTTTGGGAATTTAATTATTCTCATAACTTTCCCAAGAGACAATTAAACACAATTAGACATTTTAGATTGTTTGGTTCCTTCTCTTAGATATTACTAAACTTAATTTGAGAACTAAAGTGGAATAAAATCATATCGTATCTAAATTTATAGAAAGTCTCTTATCTGAATATAACTGAATATAAAAAATAAAATTTTAGATTAAACATTTTCTCCATAATTTTGGATACAGAACATTTAGGAAAAAACAATCAATATTCTGCAAATTTTAAGATCTACTAAATTTTCCAGAATTTTTCAACACAATTCTGGAATATTAAAGTAGTCTATTATTAGAGGGTATATCTATTATGTGCTTTTATTTTTAGTAAGTCAGAATGAAAATATTTAATTGTTTTAGACACCCTCAAGCAGAGGAAACAGAGATCAAATTGCCAACATCCGCTGGATCATGGGAAAAGCAAGAGAGTTCCAGAAAAACATCTATTTATGCTTTATTGACTATGCCAAAGCCTTTGACTGTGTGGATCACAATAAACTGTGGAAAATTCTGAAAGAGATGGGAATACCAGACCATCTGAACTGTCTCTTGAGAAACCTGTACGCAGGTCAGGAAGTAACAGTTAGAACTGGACTGGTTCCAAATAGGAAAAGTAGTGCATCAAGGTTGTATATTGTCACCCTGCTTATTTAACTTATATGCAGAGTACATCATGAGAAACACTGGGATGGAGGAAGCACAAGCTGGAATCAAGATTGCTGGGAGAAATATCAATCACCTCAGATATGCAGATGACACCACCCTTATGGCAGAAAGAGAAGAACTAAAGAGCCTCTTGCTGAAAGTGAAAGT
>SJYV01047658.1:66898-99977 GCA_006410875.1 Neotragus pygmaeus | reverse complement strand
CATGGCATCTGGTCTCATCACTTCATGGCAAATAAATCAGGAAACAGTGGAAACAGTGGCTGACTTTATTTTGGGGGGCTTCAAAATCACTGCAGATGGTGACTGCAGCCATGAAATTAAAGACTCTTACTCCTTGGGAGGAAAGTTATGACAACCTAGATAGCATATTCAAAAGCAGAGACATTACTTTTTCAACAAAGGTCTGTCTAGTCAAGGCTATGGTTTTTCCAATAGTCATGTATGGATGTGAGAGTTGGACTATAAAGAAAGCTGAGTGCTAAAGAATTGATGCTTTTGAACCGTGGTGTTGGAGAAGACTCTTGAGAGTCCCTTGGACGGCAAGGAGTTCAAACCAGTCAATCTTAACAGAAATCAACCCTGAATACTCATTGGAAGGACTGATGCTGAAGCTGAAGCTCCAGTATTTTGGTCACCTGATGGGAAAAGCTAACTCATTGGAAAAGTCCCTGATGCTAGGAAATATTGAGGGCAGAAGGAGAAGACGGTGTCAGAGGATGAGATGGCTAGATGGCATCACCAAGCAATGGACATGAACTTGGGAAAACTGCAGGAGATGTGAGAGACAGGGAGGCCTGGCATGCTGCAGTCCACATGGTCCCAAAGAGTTGGAGACGACCAACAATGACAACCACTTGGGAAGCCCATTCCTTACCACTATTCTGTAGCAACTTTTTCTGCAAAAAGACTAGTTCTGAAGTGAGGATTCACTTCATAAGAAAAAAATTCAAAAGATTCTGAATTTAGGAATGTGTATTTAGCCAGTGTGATAGTCCTCTGTCGTGCAGCTCTTGAAGGCCACTCAGCAAACTTGCCGTGACAACCTGAGATGAGCTTTCCAGAGTTCTGTTGTGGATTAGTCCTCAGCAGTTCAAAACATACCAGAAAGGATGCACTGACTATGAAATCATCCTTAACTGTAAAAGCTTGAGATACATTATGTAAAACATCAGAAAAATCCCTACAGAAACGAACCAATCATGCATTCTACCTAGAGGCAACAGGTTATCCTGTGAGAAGGTTTGCCTTGAGTCAAAGGACTTCAAGTCCCAGGGATGCTGCTAACTCGCTACATGACTCTGGGGGAGGCTCCAGCCTCCCTGGGTTTCCTCCCACTCATCATCCAGGAGATAAAGAGAGTGGATCATATGGCTCAGGAAATTTCTCCAGTTAAACTGATTACATTCCAGTTGTAATTATTTAAGAAAAGGTTTTTTTTTTTTTTCTATTGTGTATATAAAAGCAAATAAATAAAAACTAACCATTAAAGTTTGAAAAATTCAAAACCTGAAAAAAAAAAAGATTTTGTGTGATTCCTGAAGCAAAATTTATGTCCCACATAGAAAATGCATTAAAAAAAAGAAAGAAAGAAAGAAACTGCTAATTCAGCTTCTCTTCCATCTTCTCTCTCCAGTAACCCTTTTTCAGTTTTTACCAGGAATGTACGGCATGACCAAAGTTAACAAAAGCAGTTCTCCGTGCATGGATAATTCCTAGCCGGTGATCAAGGGTGAAAAGCAATGACCATGTATTAAAGGGTCAGAGCTATGTGTCAGGGGATGGTCCACACTCCCACTGAGAACAAGGCAAAGCTCTTGGACCTCGTGACCCTAAGTCTGTTTCTTTGTAAAGTTCAAAAAGAGACTCAGTGAAGTGCTAAATAACAAACTTATCCACGGGTGCCTGAGAATGGCTTTACTCTACAGGAAATTAAATCCAAGCTATTGAGGGTTTGAGTTCATCCTTGTTTTTTAAAAATCAGTTTCTTACAGTATAACCCAAGGCTTATTTTCATTGCACCACCCACTTCATTTGTGCTCATGGAACACTGGTTTTCTTAAGTCATTGAAACATTAGGTGAAAAAAGAAGATGAATATCACAAACACACAGTTTTCTTTTTACTTAACATAGGTTTGTTCTGAAAAACAAAGCAAGTAACATCAAAACAATAGCAAAAACAAACTTAATAGTTCCTGAGACAGAAAAAGAACTAAAATATAGCAGCACATTTCAAGCTCCTACATGGTAGAAAATCTTTCTTAGTTTACTGTGAAGTTTAATAATGATATGGACATGGATGTATCACATTTTTCTTACAAAAATTAGGAGTTGTCTTGCTTGTTATTTTTACCTCAGAAATGAAAAGGTAAAGCCAATAAAAATGATAGTGCATAAAACTCTACATAATTTTACACTGTAGTTTACAAGTTAGCTTGGAAATGTTTATTCTTGTTAGAAGTACCTGTCTAGAATTTTCCAACTCAATCAGGCAAGAGAAGTCAAAAAGAAGAGGAAGAAAAGAAGGAGGAGAGAGATTGTGAAAATATCGTCCTATATCAATATATGTGAGCAGAATTTGAGCTATTTTTATAAAAATGAAAAGCAAATAGCATACAGCTCTAAGTTCAATTATGCTTTAATTTTAAAATTCAGTAACTTTTTTCTCTGATATTTAATGAGAGATGCTCTTGTAACATCTTCGCGTTGAAAATCTTTGTTTTCCGTTTTATTTCGTAATCTGCTTTTTGCTAATTGCGCAGATCTGCCCTTCCTTCTTTAATCTTTTCCTCTGGCCTTCCTCTTCCTCCTACCTGTTTTCTTAGGCAGACATTAACACAGCCCCGAAGGTCCCCGTGGGCAATTTAAATGGTAGACCCTGAGGGGCACGTGAGGGTGGGCAGTGTGCAACGGGAAGCTGGAAAAACAGCCAGGCTGCAGACCAAGGGGGAAGTGAGCTGCACTCAGCTAGGCAAGTGAAAGTCAAGAACCCCGGAGAGAAAAGTCAAAATGACAGGTTGCTCTTTCTAGGTGGCTAACTTTTTCTAATTCCGGTGACTTTTGAGGTGGCTTGTATTTCCTTTCGGTTCTAAAAGATTCCTTAAATTTTTCCAATACCTCTTCTCTTCTTTCTTCTCTCTCTCTCTTTTTTTAATTTTTCAGATTTCAGAAAACTCATTTCTAACAAACAAATGGCTACAGATTGAATATTTATGTCCCCCAAATTCATATGTTGAAACCTAATCCTCCCAAGTGAGGGTATTTGGAGGTAGGGACTTTAGGAGACTATTAATTCATGAGGGCAGGTTCTCCAGGAATAAGATCAGTGTCCTTATAAAAGATACCCCAGAAAGGAGACTCCCTCGCCCCTTTCACTTTGTGAGGTTCCAGAAATAAGACAGCTGTATCAGAACCCAAAAGTTGACTCTCACCAGATACTGAGCATTTTAATCTGATACTTTAACCACTATAATGCATCATCTTATAAGTGTGGAAATCAAAGCCCAGGAGAGCTTTGGAAATGTGGGCCTCAATTGGCCTGTTTTTCCTTCTTTTTTTTGTTCCTCCCTCCTTTCCTGTCTCCCCCTCTCTCTCTCTTCTTTGGCCTTCCCTCCCTGGCAGGATTTAGTGATGATTGGAAAATCCTATCCAGAAAGAAAATTTATGAAATGAATACACTAAATCTAAAATAAAAAATAACCATCTCTGCCAAAGGATGTTAACAGAGCTCAGTGATTATTGCCATTTCAGTCCCACCAAAGCAATGTTAGGAATGAAAACTGCAAAGTAAGCAAAGCAAAAAAATAAATAAATGAATGAAAATAAAAGCTTTGACTCTTTAGTCCTATTGTACGAAATTTACAGAGCAATCCTATTACCAGACAAGAATATAACCAAAAGTAAAATTATGGTAGATGGATAATATATGTATTTTATCAATAACATCAAAACAAAAAACATGGGCTTCCTTGGTGATCCAGTGGTTAAGATTCTGTGCTTCCACTGTAGGGAGCATGGGCTTGACCCCTGATAAGAGAAATAATATTCTGTATGTCATGTGGCAAACAATACAAAAGAAAGCCACACATAGTCATTTCAGGTAACATATTAGTAAGACTCTCTTTACTTACAGCATTGAGCTTATATTATTTGTCTTTGTCATTTGCTACCAGTAAATATTCACATTAACCTCCAAGAACAAAATGTACCAGACTATAGCTTTTCTTTTAAATCAAGTTTCAAAATATCTGAAGACAGAAGGGATGGATTTAGATGTTATTAAAAAACAGCTAATAATTACTTAAGTGTTTTGGCTGAATATGTCCTAAATCTATATTCTAAATATTTTGATTTTAATATTCAGAGACTAAAAATTCATGTCATGTTACATTAGAATCTCAACCGCCATGCTTTGGAGCATCTACCTGCTCCATTATAGAACTTACAATCTTCTTCAGCGCTCCCTCGCCCAGATTATCTTAATATTTCTCAGTGCTCATGAATCAATTCTTCTCTATCTCTTTTTCCTGCTGAGCAGGAATTCATAGAACCTCTTCTGTCAGTTCTTCCCAGAGCCAGCTACTCATCACTGTCTTCAAGAGGTCCTTACTCCAGTGTCTTCTGGAGTCACCAATGGCTCCTGAACTTCCATGGCTATTGTCTCCCTGGGGTGACAGTCTAACAGCCAAGTCCTAACAACCTCATAGGCTGAGCTCCTGTCATCTCCATGTCTATGATCAGGCTCACTGCCATCAAGTCTTGCTCTTTTCAGTTCAGTTTAGTCGCTCAGTGGTGTCCGACTGTTTGCGACCCCATGAATTGCAGCACGCCAGGCCTCCCTGTTCATCACCGTCTCCCGGAGTTCACTCAGTCTCACGTCCATCGAGTCCGTGATGCCATCCAGCCATCTCACCCTCGGTTGTCCCCTTCTCCTCCTGCCTCCAATCCCTCCCAGCATCAGAGTTTTTTCCAATGAGTCAACTCCTCGCATGAGGTGGCCAAAGTACTGGAGTTTCAGCTTTAGCATCATTCCTTCCAAAGAAATCCCAGGGTTGATCTCCTTCACTTGCTCTTTTAATCTGCTAAAATAAAGCCATGACGCAGTCACCAGCATCCATTAACTGAGGTCGTTTAAAAGCGACAAAATGAATGACACTACTTTCTTCCGTCAGGAATGCACGCACACACAAACACTCAGCTTGTGCCCCAACGTTTACGAATCTAATGGTGTGAGTCCTCAAATTCACCCACACAGCCTGTTCCACCCCTTCCCTGAGAACACTTCAGATTTCAGGCAGGCTGATGCGGTTGGGAAATTACTACCCATCTCCAAGTTGGCCAGAACCAACATTATCCATTTCACATTTTCAGCTCCATCATCCTTTCTTGACATTTCCTCTTGGCTAGTTCTTTCCTTGTCTCACTGTATATATGTGTGTTTCTTATATCCAAGGCACAGTTCAAGAAATAGAAATAGTTTACCATTTGTTTTAATCATTTAAACATCAAAGAGAAGGTATGGTACCTTTCAAACTCTTTTCTTCTAGGTTTATCTACCTCATCTATATTTATGTTTTCAAACAGTTCTCTGAGATCAGCCAGATGGAATCTAAGGCCTAATCAACACATTGTGTGAGAATTTGCAGGACCTCAAATATTTATTGAATCAGAGCCCTAGGAGGCTACTTAGTCAAAGGTTTACTGTATACCAGTGACACCAAGATCGGAGCAGTGGGAATGGTCTACCTAGATTCAGGCAGTCAGTATGTACATTGTCTAGTGTGTTTTGTCCTTTATCATCACCAAACACCAGCAATTCCAAAACAGTATCAGTGTTAAAATAATCTTCCCCAGAAAAAATCTTTTGTTGGTCTAAATCCAGCATCAGCAAGCAACTTTTTCTATAAAGAGCCAAATAGTAACCATTTGGGACTCTGGGGGATAAAAGCAACCTGTTTCAATTACTCAATCTTGATGCTGTAGAAAGAAAGAAGCCATAGACAAAACACGAAGGGCTGGAAGTGCCTGTGTTTCAATAAAACCTTATTTATAAAAATAGGCAGCAGGCAAGTTTTGGCTCAGGCTATAGTTTGTGGTCTAAATTCTAAATAATTGTTGTTCTTACTGATGATTTTTAATAATACATGTAAGCTTTAAAGAAGCATATTTTTATTACTTATATTTTGGTAAACATTGGATTCTATATGTAAGTTAATTCAGAGAACTTCCAGTTATACAGAGGGGCTGACACATAAAGACTCAGCCACATCACTTATTTCTAGAGTAAATTCTTAACAGTAAGGAATCATTTGAGCTTGCTTCTTCCTAGTTCATTTCAAACCCCTATGGTACCACATATTTTTTCATCTAGACGTATATTTAAAATAAACAATGATCACAGAGATGTAAAGAAGAAGAATAAAAGCTGGTTTACTTTAATTTTATTATATTATTCCTTTTGTGCACATGAAACCCTGGTGACCCCCTGCATGTTCAAATCTCTTCTTCCTATAAGGACCTGAGTCAGATTGGATAGGCCCATCCTAATGATCTCATTTTAACTTAATCACCTGTTTAAAGGCCCCATCTCAAAATACACTTACATTCTGAGGAACGGAAGGTTGGGGCTTCAGTATTTGATTTTCAGGGGTATATAATTGAGTTCATAACATACAGGATGAATTAAAAATATAGTCTTAGCTTTTTAAGCCTGAAGGGAAGTCAGAGTCCACTTTCTCATTTTATAGCTGAGGAAACAAAGGTCTTTCCAAAGCAAACCAGGAAGTGAAATCATGGCAGCCCAAATCTGAGCCCAATGCTCTTTCTACTAAAATTTACAATATATTTTGTTTTTCTATTTTCTCTCCACTGGCAATAATTAAAATAGTAACTTTACATTATGTCATTATATTGCCTCTTGTAGAAAATTTCTCATTTTGGCTTTTACTCTACACATTATTCTACCTACTTCTGTTTCCATACCATGCAAAACAATGTATTTGGGAAGGTCTCCATCAGAGCCTAGAAGGCTTTGATAAAATTTCTGATAGGAACATGACAGGAAAAATGTGCATTATAAGAAGTCAGTACTTTAAGTGATTATAAAGAGCATTATCCTTTCCATTTGTACCCCAAACTGCCTCTTAAGGAAATAAAATATATTTTAGGATAACTTGAAAAATATTTCTTATTCAAGGGAAAAAAATCAGGCATCATGCGTTTTCCATAAAACACAGCAGTTTAAGCTCTATTCCAAGAGGGTAGAAATATTTGTGAAAGAAAAATGTAATTACAAAAATCAAAAGAATTACACAGCAGAAGGATGATTTTTCCTAAAAGAAGATTATTAAAAAACTGAAGGAATTATTCCTGTAGATCTCTCTGCAAATCTCCGAATTTCTAACAGTCATTCCGTGATGGTTCCCAAATGAAAAATACTTGCTGTTATCTGCGGCTGAGGTCAGGGCAAGTTTGTTTATAAAGATGTCAGGGCACTTCAAAATGCTTGATGTTTATCACGTACATAGGCTCATGCAGTAAGCAGTGGGATAAGGGAGGCATTTTCTCATAAAACCTACCAGAAAGTGATTTTAAAAGCATAGTTAAGATTTTTCAGATAAGGAAGAAGCACATAATGCCCCCCTCTTTTTTTTTTTTTTTTTAAGGGTTAGGATGACCCTGATTTTGTAGAAGCCTTTTTATTTTTTTTTCCCGTACAAATATCTAGGACCCACTCTGGAGTTGCAAATCTGTTAATAGAGATAAGCAAAATGTACCTTAAAAACTAAGGCTATCTGGATGATTTCCTTCTATGTGTCTCTCACAATCTAGCAACATTTTAGTCTCTAGATCTGTAGTATCTCAGCTACTGGAATTCTGGACTCAGTTCTGTTCTTCTGTAATCTCTATGTGGATGGAATAAATTAGGGGAGTTAATAATAATTATGGAATGTTTCTAAGCGCACTAATTAAATTCTGCAATAATGGCAGTTTTTTTTTTTTTTTTTTGAAATAATACCTTATTGTTGTTTTGGCCCTTTCTCTTTTACTGTAACTATTTACATTATCCTGTTTTTCTGAAGGATTTGTAATTGGAGTCAGTAGGAAAACAAGTTTTCCACTGAAAGGAATTTTAGAGATAATCTGACCAAAGCACCAGTTCCTTAAGTTGAAGAAACTGAAATAAATGTAAAAAATGGAGGTAATGGTCTCCTGCCACATGATAAATAGAGAGAGAACAAAGAATTGAACCCTTGTGTGATCATGTTTCGTGGTATTCTTCCTGATGTGCCACGCAAAATAGAAACATTTAGATATGTTAATTATCTTTTTAAGAGAAAATATGATAGTATGCCTTTTCTGTGGGAAGAGTAAAGGATTTTATATTCTTTCAATTCTCAAATAGAAGTTTCTGTTTTCTTCCTCCTAAACTTTTGATTTTTACTAGATAGTTTTGATTTATTCAAAGTATAAGGAAAAATTAGTTGGGAAAATTTTGTCCCAGTTTGTTATCATTTATCTTGAGAGGCCCACTGGTCTTTCAGACAGAGCTTTAGCCAAAGAAGCTTCAAAGTGAGGATTACATTCCAGAGATTGGTTGTTCAACTTTCCAAATCCTAGGAAATTTTCGCCAGTATACTTTGAGGAGATGAATTAAGTCTTGTGAATTGACATATAATAAACTCACTGGAAATTGATTTATAAAGAAACTCCAGTGACTAATTTGTAATGAAAGCTAAAACTAACAAACAGAATATTTATGTTTGCTGACTTGCAAATAGTTTACTGAACAATTGCTCCTTGGAAGAAAGCTATGACAAATCTAGACAGTATATTGAAAAACAGAGACATCACATTGCCAACAAAGGTCTGGATAGTCAAAGCTATGGTTTTTTGAGTAGTCATGTGTGGATGTGAGAGTTTGACCATAAAGAAGGCTGAGAGCTGAAGAATTAATGCTTTCAAACTGTGGTGCTGAAGGAGACTCTTGACAGTCTCTTGGACTGCAAGGAGATCCAACCAGTCAATCCTAAAGGAAATCAGTCCTAAATATTCATTGGAAGGACTGATGCTGAAGCTGAAACTCCAAGACTTTGGCCAACTGATGCAAAGGGATGACTCACTGGGAAAGACCCTGATGCTGAGAAAGGTTGAGGGCAGGAAAGAAGAGGGCAACAGAGGATGAGATGATTGGATGACATCACCGAATTGATGGACATGAGTTTGAGCAAGCTCTGGAAGAGAGTGAAAAACATGGAAGTCTGGCCTGCTGCAGTCCATGATGTTGCAGAGTTGGACAGGACTTAGTGACTGAACAACAGCACCACATTTACTTATGAATAATTTTCATGCCACCTGCTGGCTCAAAGGGAATAAAAGGTTACAAAGTTGTCTGACTAAAGGATATTCTGGTAGGATTTTATGGCCTGCACACCCTGAAATTTCAGATCATGAGAGGACATTATTTGGGGAGGCAATGCCTCCAAACCTCCAAGGAGACTGCTGTGGCCAGCTCTCACAAGATAGAGATGTAGGCAGAGGTTTCCAGCTTGAAACCTCCAATGGGATTGTTAACAGTAACCGTGGGATGTTTCTATAATGTCACAAAGAAGGCACTTTTGTGTTGCAATAGCCTGGGATAGTTTTTGAGCAGGCCAGAGGCGAGGTGCTGTATGCGTCTTATTTCCCCCACATACTGCAAAGAAAGAAAGTGACAAATGCTGCCTGTCCAAATAACTTAATGTGCATTGTGTCTGCCATTTATTGAACACCAAAGACCATTCTTAGTGATTCACACACAACAGTTCACTTACTTGTAACTAAACCATATAGGATAGGTACTATTACACAGGAAAAGGAACTTTTTTCTTTCTTTCTTTCTTTTTTTAACACATGAAGAAACTGAGGCTTTGAAAAGTTGCCTGACCAAGATCCTACAGTTACTAAATGTCTGAGCTCATATTCGTGCTCTGAATCCAAGGGGTTCATCACCAACTCAATGGCAACGAATTTGAGCAAACTCCAGGAGACAGCAAAGGGTGGGGAGCTTGGCGTGCTGCAGTTCATGGGGTTACGAAGAGCAGGACATGACTAAGTGACTGAACAATAACAATAACAAACAGCAAATAGAAGAGATGCCAAATTACAATCCAGGATGATTTTCTCAGAACGATTTAATGAGCATCTGGCAAAGTAGATAATTTAGATTGATAGCATCAGCAGTCTATTGATAACCTGATTTTAAACTCAAGCTTATTCACCAATTTTAGTTTACATGAAACAAAGGAACAGTGGAACATTTAAAAATGTATTTTGCATGTTTGTGACATTAGTAGTTAATATACTTTTACATGTACAAAAAGAAGACATGCATTTAACTAAGCACATTTCCTTAAATTTGTTACTCATTACAGTGGTTTTTTATTTTTTATATCTATGTAAAGAAAACATCTATTTTAAAGAAATATTTAGATATTTGTGGTAGTAATACCTCAGATGTGAGGCAGTAATTCCTGAGATGTTTTTTACCCACAGTTAGAAAGTTGCTGTAAACTCTTAGGGAGTAATTCTTACCCTTTAGTAGTCTACTAAAATAAGCATGTACATTTAACTGAGTTATGCCCTCACTTTACGTTTTCTGCCCGTCAAAAATCAGTTCAAAGTCCACCTAAAAACTCCTTGCCACTTTCAGAAAACGCTCCATGACGAATTCCGTCTGATCCTGATTACACTGCTATCATTTTAGAATTGATAAGTTGATTTTAACTCTATGAATATGCATTTATTGATCTAAAATGTGCTTTCTGTACCTCTTATTTAATGACTGTGGTTGCCAGTGTCAAAGATAGACCCACGTATTTTCCTATTCTGATATTCATGACCTTAGTTGTACCCTTCCATAGTGAATAAGGCCCAATCAGATCAGATAACTAACTGGATATTATGGAAGTGGCAGACCTCGACTTCTGAGGCAAAGTCACAAAAGACATTGAAATTTTCCCCTTGAGGCTTCCCCATGGTCTAGTGGTTAATACTCCAAGCTTCCACTATAAGGGGCACAGTTTCCATCACTAATTTGGGAACCAAGATCCTGCATGCCCCTCTCCTGCCTGGTCAAAAAAAGAAAAAAGAGAGAGAGA
This sequence comes from Neotragus pygmaeus, assembly GCA_006410875.1. Classification (NCBI taxonomy): domain Eukaryota; kingdom Metazoa; phylum Chordata; class Mammalia; order Artiodactyla; family Bovidae; genus Neotragus; species Neotragus pygmaeus. The sequence goes on along the minus strand of SJYV01047658.1, from coordinate 89,042 downwards.
AACTTTCTCCTTGCTCTTCAGAATCATGCACTGTGGGAGAGAACAGCTCAGACATTGTAAAGACACTCAAGAAGCCCTACAGAGAGGTTCCTGCGATGAGGAACTAAGGCTTTCTGCCAATATCCATGTGAAAAAACCATTCTGGAAAAGGATCTCCCAGTCCAGTCAAACTTTCAGTTAACTGTAGCCCAGGATGATACCTTGACCACAACCCATGAGAGACCTTGAGATGTTACCAACCCAGTTAAGCTGGTCTCATTTTCCTGCAGCAACTGTTAAGATAATACAATTTATATTATTTTAAGCTACTAAGTTTTCCAGTATTGAGCCATGCATAATAATAACCCTAGCATAATGATCACTTGTGTTCTAACATTTAAGCTATTTAGTCATAACATTTTTCTTTCCATTCCTTTCTTTCTTTCCTTTTCTTTCTTTTTTTTTTTTTTTTTTGCACAATCCTTTTGTTGTTCAGCTGCTCAGTCATGTCTGACTCTTGAAACCCCATGGACTGCAGCATGCCAAGCTTCCCCATCCTTCATCATCTCCCAGAGTTTGCTTAAACTCATGCCCGTTCAGTCAATGATGCCATCCACCATCTCATCCTCTGTCGCCCCTTTCTCCTCCTTTAGGTATAAGAGAAGGAGCAGAAGGTTAAAGATAAATGTGGCAGAGAAATGGTGACCTTGCCACTGTGGTTTGGTGCCATAGTGTTTTGCTCTGTAAATAAAATGACGATAAGGCATTCCCTTGTGGTTCTGTGGTTAGGACTCTGTGTTTTCACTGCTGATGGCATGAGTTCAATCCCTGGTCAGGGAACTAAGATCCCTCAAGCCGCACCATGAAGCCGAAAGAAAAAAAAAAAATTTGATGATAGGAATCACAGTTTACTCATCATTAACTTCAGGGATATGAACTAGATGAGCAGGTACCATAATGTAATCTTTTACTTTTTTTCTGTAAGTTCTTGATGGTAGAATTACTCCCTGGCAGCTAGCAAGATATCCACTTTTCTCTCTGTTTGAAGTCCGCAAATTAGATGATAGTCTATTGCTGTTCCAGTAAACAGTGTAAAATTGTTTTTTCAATGTCTCTAGCTCTCTCTTCCTTTCTCCTTTCTATCCTCTTTTTTCTTTTATCAAATAACTGGCTGAGGATGATAGTGAAGGAAGGTTTTAAAAATATCTTTATTATTGATAATTAATAGTTTTAAGAGGTAATAGATAGCCTCCTTCCCCCCTACTTCAAGTAGGCATAATCATTTTTTTAAAGAAAATTTAAGAGAATTGCCTCTGTTTTTGATATTTGACATCTCATTATAACTAATCATGCAATAATATTTCTGAAGGTAGAATTACCAATGAGGAATTGAAATGTATAAATAAAAATCATGTTGATGGGAAAATAGGGGAGAGGGTTTTGATTTATAGTAACTTGGTTTATGATGAACAGTGAAAATCATTTTGCAGATATTAGGGGTGTTTTCATCCATATAAAAACATTGTTACTATTCAGAAGACATAACAGTCAGTGTTCTCCAAAAAATCAGAATAAGTAGACAACATATGCATGAATGCATATAAAGATATTTATTTCAGGTATTGCCTTTTTAAATATAACTTTATTTATTTATTTTTGACTGTGCTGGTTCTTCATTGCTGCTCAGGCTTTTCTCTGGTTGTGGCGAGCAGGGGCTACTCTCTAGTTGCAGTGTGTGGGCTTCTCATTGTGGCGGCTTCTCTTGCTGCAGAGCATGGGTTCTAACGTGCACAGGCTTCAGTAATTGTGGACCTGGGCTCAGTAGTTGCAGCTCACAGGCTCTAGAGTGCTGGCTCGGTAGTTGTGGTACAAAGGCTTAGTTGCTTAGTAGCATGTGGGATCTTCTTGAATCAGGATCAAACCTGTGTCTCTTGCATTGCCAGGCAGATTCTTTACCACTGAGTCACCAAGAGAAGCTCCAAGGTATTGTCTCTTGTTATTGCGGAGGCTTGCTCTTTAGTCTCTAAGTCGTGTCTGACTCTTGGCAACTCCATGGACTATAGAGCCTGCCAGGCTCTACTGTCTGTGGGATTTCCTACGCAAGAATATCAGAGTGGGTTGTGATTTCCTTCTCCAAAGTATCTTCCTGACCCAGGAATTGAACCCCAGGTCTCAGGCATTGTAGGGCAGATACTTTATCGCTGAGTCACCTGGGAATCCCGTTGTAGAGGCTAGCAAATTCAAATTTGTAAGATAGGCCTGCAGACTGGAAACACCAGGAGTTGATTCTGGAGTATTTAGGTTCAATTTCTTCTTCTTCACAGAAACCTCAGTATTTGCTTTTAAAGTCTTTTGTCTAATTGGACAGGCTCACCTAAATTACGGAGAACAATCTCCTTCACTTGAAGGCAGTTGACTGTACAGTGCTAACCACATCTACAAAATACCTTCACAGCAATACCTTGATTAGTCCTTGATTGAATAGCTGGGTAATTATTGCCTAACCTAGTTGACACATATTGATAAAACCAGCCATCCTAGGAAATATGAATTTGGAATTAACCATACAGTTCTCATTTATAGTAGGAAATCTAAATTTCCTAAACACAACTATCACAATTAAAAAATGCTTCTAAGAACATTTAAAGTCAACTACATATTGATCTTTGTTGTTGGGAAAGATTAAAAAATTGTTTTCTGTTATTGAACTGGTTGAAGTCTTAGTACTGTACCTGCTTAAAGGTCCTTAATCTTCAAAGATTTCCAACTTTTAACATTAAACTCCTTCTCTTTCTCCAAATAAAATGAGCAAGGACTTTTGGCACTTAATCTGGAGTGAGTGAGAAGTAGTTGGAGCTTGCATGCTTCCCATTACACCCACAATTTTTCCTTTTTATCTGCAGTAGATTCTCCACTGGTGAAATTTTTCAGTTTCATTTTAATCAGAAACAGCTGTTTCAAGCAGATGCACAGAGTTCAAAGACATTATGTACACAATTATAAAAACTTTCACTTTTAGACAACAACAGTAAACCAATCTAAGTGTAGCATGCCTAGGGATTCAAATTACCTCCTTGTGTTTTATTTAAGAATCTACCTAGTATAATGCTTCCTAGCAGCTAGGAAAACAGTTCTGTCACTTCTCAAAAGCCAGTGTCAGGTCCCTGGAGAGGCTGCCTTTTGTCATGTCTCCAGATATGCAAATTGCTTATCGCAGGGCGGAGGTGTTTATCACTGATTCCAAACAAATGTTGCTTATATTTACTGTAAGCAACATTAGGAACAAAAATCACCCATAATTACTGACCCAATGACACCTTTCAAAGTAAAATTCTTGGCTACCTGCCCTTCCAATAGGCTGCCAAAAGATACTAGAAAGAGTCTCTAACTTTTGCAAACATTTCCAAAGCCACTTAAATTCAGCTGAGAATTTGAAGTGTTTATTCTCCTGGGATATGAATGTTTGTCCCCTGCTGGGCTGATGTGTTGTCACCTGCTTCTATCATTTATTAGGATAAAAGTGCCTGATGGGCTACGTATTTCCAAAAGAGTGAATCAATTCAATTCTAAAGTAAACATAAATGGAAAGACAATATTTTTCTATTAGATTCTCTGCTCAAATGTGAATAAATTTAGATATGCATTATTCAGTTTTGATAAGCCAAAAAAATATTGGAACTTATTTAATACTCTATTTTTTTTTAATGTTCTAAGAATTTGATGTTGGACTGCTGACTTTTTTTTTCTTTTTGCTAAATAAGAGTATTTTAAAAATACAAACTTTTACAATCTACCATCTTCATCATTTTATTCAGAAGTATCAGAATACTAAGAAATAGAAACAACATCATCTTAGAATAGTATCCACCGTTTTTTAGTGGAATAAACTTAAAGAAAAAAAAATGACTAAACTGTATTCATTTACTCATTTATCCATAGATCTGTTAAAATTTAAAAAAAAAAAGAGAGAATCACAAAAGCTCAGCATATGCCCTCCAGTAGTTTTGGAATCACTAGTGAAAATGTTACCTGAAAACTGGTTCACCTCTTTGTAGATTTTGAGTCAAAAGACACAGTCAAGTCAAAGATTGTGAAAAGGAAGGATTTATTATTTGCTTCAAGTAAAGGGAACACTGAGGGTCTTTTCCAAAGTAATATCTCCTGTAACGGCAAAACTGGGAAGTTTTAAGTTAAGGGTACATGCAATATATGAAGGGGCTTGAGGAGAGGAGAATTCAGCATAGGATTGGGGCAAAGTTCGACAGAGTCTAAGCTTTAGTTGATTGAAATCACTGATAGAAAAGGGCAACATCATCATTCCTTAGGTTCCAGTTGATTGAGTGGCTGAGTGCCCAAGAGGGCTTTCATTCTGCAAAACAGCTCTAGAAAATGATTTGGGCTTATCTTTACCACTGAAACAAAGGCTTCCGTGGTAGCTCAGTTGGTGAAGAATCCACCTGAGATGCAGGAGACCCCAGTTCGATTCCTGGGTTGGGAAGATCTGCTGGAGAAGGGATCGGCTACCCACTCCAGTATTCTTGGGCTTTCCTTGTGGCTTAGCTGGTAAAGAATCTGCCCACAATGTGGGAGACCTGGGTTTAATCCCTGGGTTGGGAAGATCCCCTGGAGGAGGGAAAGGCTACCCACTCCAGTATTCTGGCCTAGAGAATTCCAAGGACTGTATAGTCCATGGAGTCTCAAAGAGTCCAGCATGACTGAGAGACTTTCACTTAACTTTGAAGCAGAACTAGGAGTCTTTATCGTTGATTTATTATCTCTACTGTTGTTATTTTACTTGCTGATAACAGTTTGCTTTTTTGTTCCCCACAAGATCATTATTCCTGAGACCTGTTCAAAGGAAACCATTGTGACCAGGCTTAGATTACAAAATGGCTTAGGCCAAAATAACTTAAGTCAAGAAAGTCATTCCTGGTTCTCTTTCTGTAGAGAACTCCTCACCTATCTGTTTAGAATTATTCTGCCAACACAGTTATTCAGATTTTTTTTAAATTAAAGGAGACCAGGTGAAATGATTTGCACACACACACACACAAAGGTAGAAGAGCCACAGTCTGAACCTATATTTTCCTATTCAGAGTCCATCTTACTGAACACTGATTTACCCAAAACTTATGGTTCTGTCTTTTCCCAAAATAATCTTGTCCCATCCACTCTTCTATTACTCTAACAAACTGTGACCGTGCATATTTTTGTTGTTAGCTGCTAAGTCATGTCCAACACTTTATGATATCAAGGACTGTAGCCCACAAGGCTTCTCTGTCCATGGGATTTTCCAGGCAAGAATACTGGAGTGAGCTGTCATTTCCTCCTCCAGGAGATGTTCCCAAGCCAGGGGTCAAACATGTCTCTTGCATTAGCAGTTCAGTTCAGTCACTCAGTCATGTTAGACTCTTTGTGACCCCATGGACTGAAACACACCAGGCTTCCCTGTCCATCACTAACTCCCAGAGCATTAGCAGGTGGATTCTTTACCACTGAGCCACCAAGGAAGCTTTCTGTCATAAATTAATCCTGGAACTGCAGAGGGAAAGTTCTTTTAAAAACACAATCTAAGATGAAGGTTGGTCTGAGATGGTCTATTGGTGAGTCTTCTTTTTTTTTTAATATTTATTTATATTTATTATTTATTTGGCTGTTCTAGGTCTTAGCTGTGGCACTCAAGATCTTCAATCTTCATTGTGGCATGTGGGATTTTTAGTTGTGGTGTGTGGGATGTAATTCCTTGACCAGGGATTGAACTGAGTCTCCCTCCATTGGGAGTGCAAAATCTTAGCCACTGGGCCACTAGGCGAGTCTAATTGATGAGTCTTCTTTGTAACAGAGCTTTGAAAGGTAAGAGAGGTAGGACTGGGCAGAGAAAAGCTGAAAAACAGCTGTGCAATCGCAGCAGTGGCCTCAGCCAATCCTCAAAGAGTCTTGGAAGTGGCATCACACTTCAGAGATGTTCCAAATTGAGACAAGAGGGCTAGGTCTTTGTAACCCTATGTCAACTAGTCACTGGATGCAGGTTTTTCTTGGAAACAAGCATAACCTTGCAGAGGCAGCTTCTTCCAGCAAGGAGAGGTCTCTGAGAGGATGCTGTTGAGAGCTAGCAGCGGGTTACACCACCAGCAGCTGTGGTAATGAAAGCATGGGCCCTTAATGGGGCATGGGCGGTGCACCAAGGCATTCACTGCAGTGTCCCCTGCAGCGCTGAGACCCGTTTTGCTTTCAAAATAAGTTTCCTCCATCTTGGGACAGCTCTTTCTTGCTGTGTTGCAAGGCCGAGATCTCCACATCACTATTAAGTGCTCACCTTTAACTGGGAATGAGGGGTATCTTCAGGTACATTGAGCCTGATATTTCCATTGTAAGCTTTCAGGGTCCCACTCCTTCCCAGCCAGGTCCCTGCCTGCAGGAAAGGACTGAAAACTCATCCTTCACTGCAGCACCCTGATGTAGGGCAAAGCTGGGTCTGGTCCTCAGCTTTTCATGCTTTTGGCTACAGAAATGAGTCTCTGTGTATGCTGCCAAGGTCTCCGGCTTTCACATTTCATTTGACTTGGAAATTAATTGCCCACGACATTTTATTTTCTTTCTCTAATGTCTCAGTAGCTTCTGGCTACAACTCTCTGATTCTATATTCTTATAATTGCTACTCCTCCTGACCCTCTCAAACACCTGGGGTACTTCTATTATCAGCATATTTCCTTCCACTTGTATCCCATTTCAACTGCACAGTGGCAGTATGCCAGAGGCTCTCTGAACTCCACCTAGTATCAGTAATAGGTCCTCATGGCTGCAGGGTAAAGGTTGATTCAACTCCAAAATCCTATTTTAGAACTAATTCCTAAAGCCAGCTCTCTTAGGTGAGTATCCTAGGGAATAGGCTCTGTTTCTGTTTAAGTGCAGAAACAATACCTCTAAAGGAAAGAGGGGACAAAGACTGGGAAGTGGGATACTTAATATGTGAGGCAGTTTCTACAGAGGTTCTCAGACAAAGGGACTTGTGCCCTTATACACGGGAGACGCAAGAGACACAGGTTCAATCCCTGAGTCCAGAAGATCCCCTGGGGTAGGAAATGGCAACCCATTCCAGTATTCTTGCGTGGAAAATTCCATGGACTGAGGAGCCTCATGGGCTACAGTCCATGGATCTCAAAGGGTCGGACACAACTGAGCACATGCATGCACACACTCTAGTATCTAGCATCATTGGATATGGATATCATATGGATATCTCACTTTGGGTGAGATAGCTCTTTGAGGTTGTGGGAGGCAATTCCTAGGAAGGGACTTATTTGTGAGTCATCATTAGGCAATGATTATAGCAGCTAAGAGATTGGGTGCTTGGGTCTTAAGTGAGAATCTATACTTATTGAACCAATCACATCTTTCAGAGGAAATTCTTGGCTACCTGCCCTTTGTATGGGCTACTAAAAGATATTAGCATTTCTAACTTCTGCTGCCACATATCCATTACAAATAAATTGTGAACTATAGACTAGAAACGCTTACATTTATTATCTTCTTCAGATTCAGTCATTTCTTTATCTTGCATTCAACACAGCCCTCTAAAATACTAACGAGTACTCATCAAGCACTGGGTTGGATAATAAGACTATAGCAATATATGTGACAGGCAAATTTCTTCTGTCAAGGAAGTTACATTTATTTGTGAGTAAGACAAACAATAAGCCACTTATTAAAATATTGAATTAATATTTGAATTAGGCATCTACTATTTTGATGTATCTTATTTTAAATACTAAGGAAATCATAGTAAAACCAAAAAAAGTCCCTGCTGTCAAAGATCTAATGTATGAATAAGAGAGATGGAAAACCTGTAAATGAGCAAATAAAAGAGTGGTATTATTTCAGATAGTGACAGATGCTATGGAGAAAATAACACAAAGGAATGTGATGAACCATGAGAGAGTGAAGGACGGTCAAGAAGGGTCTGTCTAGAAGGTGGTATTTGAGATAAACCTTGAATAGTGAGAGCAAACCAGTCATATGAAGGTCAGAGAGACATGTGCTAAAACACGGGCAACAAGTGAATGCCCTGATGAAACAGGAAGGAGGCCAGCAGAAGTATGGCTGAGGAGGGAAGGTAGATGGTGAGGTTAGAGAAGTGGGCAAGACTTGCATGCCCTGGTTAGGAGTTTGGATCTCCAAGTGATAGAGAAAGTATCAGAGGCTTTCAAATAGATGCATGATGAGTCTGACTTCAGTTTTTTGCTTTTTAATATTTATTAATATTTATTTATTTGACTGTGCCTGGTCTTAGTTTCGGAACATGGGATCTCTGATTTTCCTTTGGCACAAGAGATCTTTAGCTGCACATGTGCACTCTTAATCATGGCATATGAGACCCGGTTCCCTGGACCAGGCGTCAAACTCAGGGCCCCTGCAGTGGGAGCACCGAGTCTTAGCCACTGGACCACCAGGGAGGTTCCTAATTTAAGTTTTTGTTTTTTTAAAAAAAAAAGATTATTCTGACTATTATAAAAAATTGAATATGTGGGGATCGATGTGGAAGCGGGTCCTCCAAATAGAGGGTATTGCTGTAGTCTAAAGCAGTGATGTTGGTAAATAAAGAGTAAAAACCTTAGAGATGGAGATGATTGAATATTTACTGAGTGGATTTTGGAGACTAGTTGACTAGTGACTAGTTGATGATTAGGCACAGGAGTGAGGGAAAGAGGACCAAAGGATCATTCTTTTTTCCTTTGATTATGTACTAGACAAATTGAGATAAGGTGGTCATGCCATGTGAGTGATGTGATAGGGAATAAAGGGTGAGCATATTTATATGTAGATAGCATGGTTGTTGAAGGCTTCTTGTGAAGGTAATGTTTGAGCAGAGATCTGAGGCGTAAGAATGATTGTCCAGATGAAGATTCAGGGCCAGAGTGAATAGTCCAAAGGGTTACTGACATCACAGCAAAGGCTTGATATCAACAGGAACCTATGATGGCTGGAACACAGTGAGGGAGGGGAAATGCCATGAGAGATGGCTGGAGACAGAAGTAAGAACCATGAAATAGCTACTCACAACTTTTTCCCCTGCTGCTAAGTCGCTTCAGTCGTGTCCGACTCTGTGCGACCCCAGAGATGGCAGCCCACCAGGCTCCCCCGTCCCTGGGACTCTCCAGGCAAGAATACTGGAGTGGGTGGCCATTTCCTTCTCCAATGAATGAAAGTGAAAAGTGAAAGTGGTCACTCAGTCATGTCTGACTCCTAGCGACCCCATGGACTGCAACCTACCAGGCTCTTCTGTCCATGGGATTTGCCAGACAAGAGTACTGGAGTGGGCTGCCATTGCCTTCTTTTTCCCCTATACCTGTACATAAATCAGCCAATTCATTGATTAGATAAAAAGCTCTGCACGAGAACTGGAAGAAGACCAGTATGCCTGGGGGCAGGGTAAAGCTTTTGTAACTCCCAGTATTTGGCAAAGCTGGTTTGTTTGACCACTTAGTCCCTAGGGCCACTTTGAGATCTTTTAATTGTGCTTCAAAATTCCCTATGACTGAGTAAATGAAAAATTCATTTGTGGTTTTCAGTTTTAAATTTAGAATTAACTTTTTGGCAGGTTTACTAACAATAATAATATGGAACACATGTAATGTGAAAAATGCTCTCAATTTTCAGCATTTCTGTAAGATGACACAAATATTATTTTGCTCATTTTATCAATGAGTTGAATTGAGTCATGGAGCAGTTTAGTGAATTTGGCTAAAGTGAATTCCCCACTGAAGCAGAAGTTAGGATTAGCAATCAGGTCCTTTGTTTCTTAGTGCAGAATCCTTTCTAACAGACCCTTTTCTCTCTGAAAATGATGAATCATCCATCACAGATAATAATATTTAGCAGAACACAGTTTTGGAGCCTTGGTCTGAGCAAAACTATAGAAAGAAGCAACAGAGAACAGCATTCTGCCCAATACAGAATACTTAAAAATAAGTAGGTAAGGAAGAAGCAGACCAGGAAATTAAAAAACCAAAAGGGACTATTGCTTACCATTTTCTTCCCCCATTTCTAGTTTTTCCCTTTTCTGGAAAATGCCTATTTTTCTAAGATCAAGAACAAAAAAACTTTAAATGTTGGTCTCTCACTCACACCTACTTTAGAGCTGGAGAATTTCTTTTTACATTACTTCTTTCTATACGTTTTTCATTTTAACTTTGTGGACTGAATTTTTTCTTTTTAATTTAGATCGCAAGCACTTGGAGAACAGGGTGCATTCTATACAGTGTAGAGCACATTATGTAAATACGCAGCAAACATTTTCACAATGATTTAGCTTTTTAATTTTTTTTTCAAACAAGCAATTATAAAGGGACCATGACTACTCTGTTGGTTCGTTAGCTAATAAATGCCCATCCAAAGAGTAGGCACCAGATCTGAAGCCGAGTCTCAAGGTGTTCAAGACAGTACATGTGGGTTTGGAAATACACAATGGTCATAGGTTGTGGCTGAGTTGATAAAAGGAGTGTAGACATAGACTAAAGCCTCTGCCAACAGGTGACACTTTTTCTACTTCTTTTGAAACAAATCTTCTAAAAATTACTAACCTGAAACTTGGTTGAATAATTCTGCATACTTCAGCTGTAAAAGCACTAGGTGTTTCTGTACTAATTGGCCCTTCTGGCAGCTAAGGGTTGAGACCTTTACTTCAAAGTAATCCAATGCCTTGAAAATATATTATTTGTTCATGTGTTAGAAAAGCAACTTGACTCTTTTCAATTGTTCATTTAGGTACACACAGGTTCTTCCTCTGTATAAACTTTTGAGACAAGTATGGATAATTGTGAGATTTCTTTTAAATTCTCTAGTTTTTCCTTCTAAAATAAAGGCTGAATTTTTTCTTCATCCTGATAGTCAATTAACTGTTACTATTAGATGGAACAATCTCAAATTAATAACAAAAAGAGGTTACTCAGAAGACTTGCTTCTGAGACTGAATTTTAATAGCACAGGTAGAAAACCTAGGTATGTGTTTAAAATATTTTGGTTCTAATAATCTAAAATATTAAAAATAATGACATAATTATTATTATTTAATAGCATAAGTAATATATTTTAAATATATATTTGATGTGGTTGAAATGAACTCTAAGATGAAAGCCAACAATCTTCCCTTTCTTTGTTCTCCTCCCAAATCCTCCTCCATTGATCACAGCTACTCACTCACCACTCATTTACACAGGGCATCCTGAAAAGACATGTTGGAAAACGTCTTCCCTTTGAGGGATATGCAATTTCACATGCTATATATCTTATCCCCCCCCCCTTCTCTGCTTCATGAGTGGTAAAATCACACTATATATTTTGTCATCCCAAACTGTGAAAAATATTAATCTGCTAAACTGAACATTTTTTATACACAAGTTTTTATTAAAGAGAAATGACTTTGTTTTATTTTTAGGCTGGGTTTAGGGGAAGAGAATCTAAAGAATGATCAGATCACAAAAAGAAGCAGTGGTCTATGCTCACATATTTCTATTACATCATAAGCCCATTATACATGCGTTTGTCTTCTTTACCATTCCTTGCTTTGACGACTAAAATGTTTTGCACAATTCAATTTTTGTCAAATAACCATCTCAAAATATACTTTATAAAAAGTAGAAATGAGCTTCAACACACTGCAGTGACACTCCAGCAAACAGCCTGGAACCTCACTAAGAATATTGTCAGAATTTGAAGAGAAATTTGTTCTAGGCATGACACAAAAATGTAAAAATCGAATTTCTTGCACAAACTTAAAACCAAAACATCGTATAACCTCTCTGCGTTTTGGACCCAACATGTCTCTGTCTATTTGGATAAAAACTGTTGAATGCACATTTTTTGGTGAACTGTCAACAGCAGAGCATGAAAACAGATGTGTTTCTGCTCTTTTCATTATTAGAGAAATAAAAGCAGCTGTGCTGGGCTTGTGTGTGAGGAAAGCTCTCAGAGCAGCCTTCACACTCTGGAAGCTGGGAAACCTGGCAGTGCAGACCAGGGTTCACATCATGAACATCTTCAAACAAGGCCACTGGGGACAATTCCTGGGTGCTATTCAGGGCCTTGCTCCTTTCTGGTTTTGCTGTTTTCCTGGTACCAGAGTTCTGTGCGGGAACCTATGTTAAAGTGAGGTAAAGTTATGATGGTCCAAGTCTGCATAAAACAGTAAGAAAGGCTATTTCATTAGAATTTGAGACTCTATCATTAAAAGAGTGAGTGTAGCTTATAGCATTTGAGAGTGACAAGTACAAAATAATGCTAGTGCTTCGACAGAATTCTGCTAAGACTATCTGAATGTGGAAGACCAAAAATACCCTTTCTAAACACAATATACACAGTGGAAGAAACACAGCATGTTTGGTAAAAGAAAAATAAATCCAAGTATAAAAACAGAGTTTTCTTTTATGCCCTTGTTGACCTGACAGTAACCAGATGGTAAGGTTTTTTTTTTTTTTGCACTGAATTGATGGTTTTCATGCAGAAGGGATATTTTTGGTCCAGTTTGGGAAATTTGTCACAGAAGTTTGTTTGTTTCAGGTTTTCTCTTCCTCCTGTAGAAATCCTGTGTGTGTGTGTGTGTGTGTGTGTCTGTAGGAGAGTGTGTATGTGTGAAGAGGGAGTACTTATATATGTGGCAATGTACTCAACCTGCCTTATGTAGAGGAGAAATTATCCCTCAGCAAAGAGAACAAAGATTAAATGTGAGAACGAAGAAACTAGATTGGTGTTGATCTGAAGTTTGAGTTGATATTATATTCTTGATCAGAGTCAGAAAAGATTAAAATGAAGACACGGATAAAAGAGAACAGTAACATACTTAACTCTATACACTTTCTAAATACTGCATTTGTTGATAGTATCTTGTGTAATTTTCCTGAAGGGAGAATAGAATCAAGAAAGAATATCATTTAAACGGGCAATAGATAATCAAGCAAACCACTATATTTAAGGTGTAACTGCTACACTTTCTTCAGGTGTCTGTATGACAGTCACACAGCATTGTAGCCTTAGTCAAAATTCAGGCCACAGAAACAGCTGCAGGTGATTCTAACAAGAAATGCAGTTCTGCAGCATTTATTTTAACAAAGTGCCTGTGTGGCAGAATCTCTTAAAATTTGACTCGTTCTCCCTCTCATTATAGATCTCAGAAGACTCAGGCTATGAAGTAGCTTTAAAAGAAGAATGAGGAAGAGACTATTTAGGTATGGGTTCCAAAAAGCCTTGGCATAAACTCTGAAACTCTAACCCACACCAGCAATTGTGGAGAGTTACTCAGAAAGCATTTCTTTACCAGATGACGTTATTTTTGATTCTGTAAGTTCAGCTCATAAGGTAATTTTCGGTTCTTCTCTTTCTTTCTCATTCTCTCTCTTTTTTTTTTCCTTTTGGTTTTCAAATGGTACCTTATATTTGACTAAGCTCAGATAAATGTAGTATGAAAAAATAGCCATCACAGAATGGTTAGGAGTAGCAGTTCAAATGTGCAGGATGTTTGATCAACTATCAAAGAAATGTTATACATTTAAAAATTAGCACAAATTTGGTCAAGTCCTATTGATCCTTAAAGCCCAATTTTCAAAAATAACTATGTCCATGTTGCTCCAGCTGAATATTCTGAACTGACAGTGGATTGAATGGGAATTCCAAAACCTCCACTCTGTAAGAGAAGGAGGTAAAGGCAGATGCCAAGGGAGTAGGCAGCACCTCCTAAGGATGTGACCACACTCTAACCCCCACAGCAGGGACTGCTGAGATCAACTTCTAAGTTTCTGTTTTGTTTACTCTTTTGTATTCCTGCCTTCTCCTAGGACATCTAATCCCCATTTCTTTGGGCTTGATCTAAATCTTGTATTAAGTGCAGAGAATGTGAAGAGAGTAGCAGATTCAAAGTATGCTCACTCACAACTCCTTTACACTTATCTGCAAAATCAAGTTAACTAAGTATCAGTTCAGTTCAGTTCAGTCGCTCAGTCATGTCTGACTCTTTGCAACTCCATAGACTGGAGCATGCCAGGCTTCCCTGTCCATCACCAACTCCCAGAGTTTACTCAAACTCATGTCCATTGAGTCAGTGATGCCATCCAACCATCTCATTGTCTGCCGTCCCCTTCTCCTCCTGCCTTCAATCTTTCCCAGCATCAGGGTCTTTTCAAATGAGTCAGTGCTTCACATCAGGTGGCCAAAGTATTGGAGTTTCAGCTTCAACATCAGTCCTTCCAGTGAATATTGGACTGATTTCCTTTAGGATGGATTGGTTGGAACCCCTAAGTGTAACATCCCTCAACTTTCTCTTCCCCAATTCTGATACACTGATGTACATGCACATCTTTCAATCCAGGACGAGCCCTCCCTCAGGATCAAGGCTAATCTCTCCACCATGCTCATGATTTCCTCTCTTCTTGGAATGGGACCTCATTCATCCATTTCCCCCACTTCTCCCCTGCCCTCATTGCCTTTGGTTTATATTAGAGATAAACCTCTCTTATCCTTAAAAGAAGTTGTAGCTTGAGCCCGTTTCCCCCTCTGTTTTCCCACTGTAAATGTCATAGCAGCATTTTCCTACTCTTTCATCTTTTCTCCCCATTTACTCTTCAACCTACTGCAATCTGGCCTTTTTCCCCACCTCCAGGAGCAATTCCTTTACACTACTCCTTTGATTCTCTTCTTATTTCTTCTCTGACTTTCCTTCCTGGTTTCTTGAAAGGCTTCTCTTTTTCTGCTTTCCTCTAAGATTTTGATGATCTTCAGATTTCCTTCTTACAGCATATACTCTATCCTAGAGATATATTTCTGGCTTCAAATTTGTAATTGTTTTCTGTTTACTGAAAGCTCCTCAATAAATTTCTCTGATATGATTATCTCCTGAGAAAAAGTATCCTGTATTTACCTCCTCTGAATATTTACACCTGGAATTCATGACTCTTCCATCTTAACACCTCTGAATAGAATCAATCTCCCTTTGCTATTCCTGGACTTTGCCTTCTCCCTTTCTCTCACACTGTTATAACCAAACAACCCCTCAGTCCTACAGACTTTATTTATTAAAACTTTCTTGGCCTTTTATCATTCTCTCAGCACCTTTTCTCTGGATTAATATAATAACCTTCTAAATGATGGTGCTGTCTCAAGTTTTTGTTTTTTAAATCCATCCTGCAGACTGTGATTAGAAGGGACTATCAAAAAAACTATTTAGCTACCACCCTTTTCAAAACATGGGCTTCCCTGGTGGCTTAGCAATAAAGAACTCTCCTGCAACGCAGGAGACAAAGGCTCAATCCCTGGGTTGGGAAGATCTCCTGGAGAAGGAAATGGCAACTCACTCCAGTATTCTTGCCTGGGAAATCCCATGGATGGAAGAGCCTGGAGGGCTTCAGCCCCTAGGGTCCGGACATGATTTAGCAACTAAATTGCCATACCACTATTCAAAGCAGGAAATGGCCCTTCTTAATGTAGTATATAACTTTTCCATCATCTGGCTTCTGCTACATTTTCAGTAGCAGAAAGTCCCAGTCTTAGTCTGTTTGCCAATGTTTCTTATCTTTCACCACATTTATCTTACCTTCACGGCCTTTCCTGTTGTTTCCCCTGACTGAATCACTTTTCGTTTGTATCTTCATCTAAATTCTGTTTACCTTTCAAAGTATCACTTTCTATACAATGCCTTCCTCAATATCTCCTCAAGACTGTCAACCTCATGGGTGGGAAATATTTCTGCTGGTGATTTGGGGCCTCACAGTATCAGGTAGATATTGAGAAGAGATAAGTAGTAAAGGTCAGATTAAGTGCTTTGCTTTTAAGCCAAGGTAAATGTTTCAAAATCCTCTAGGAGTATCCATTGTGTTGAGAAAGTGGGGTAAGATAGTAGAATACAGACACCAGTAAGTCAAAGAAAAACAACAGTGATTTCAGATTTTAAAATTATGTCCAAAACTTTGGTTGTGGTTACTCCCAGATGAAATTGAGTAGGATTAAAAACACTGGAAACCTACTAAACTTTTGAGGACTTTATATTTTCAAAGAATGTACAAATTAAGTTTACAAAGATATTATGAGTCAAACTAAAATCAGATCATTCTGAACCAGAAGAAATCAAACTGAAAAAAGGAGGGGAGCCCTCAAACATACTTCAGAGATGACCACAGAGGACGCTAGACTAGAAATGAACTTCCCAGTGGGCAAAGGCATGGGCTCCTCACAGAGAGACAAATTAGGGCAGTAGACTGTCTATATAAGGAGCTTAATCTAAGGCATCTAATTTTCATGATTCTTATCAACAGTCTTTGGTAATCTCTATGGATAGATAACTGTTCAGTATTTCCTATTTTTTCCTTGTTTAAAATTAGAGATTTTAAGACCGTTATCCTAGTCCTATTCCACCATTATAAATTTAGTACAGAGGGGCACATAACTTGTCTCTTATTTTAGCAGGTTGTCAGATGCCTGAATGAGATCTGGAGAGGTGTGAATGTGCTCTATGTGTGAGAAGAGTACCACAGATGTATGGCTAGGCAAAAGGGTGGACTGTGAGAGAGTTAGTTGATCCGCAGTACATGTTCTCCTCATCCATGGCAATGGAATCTTAACTCTTACAAGGCCATTCAAAATAGAGTACATTTTTCTAGCTTCCCCTGAGACTAGTTGTGGTTATGTGATTTGATTCTGGCTTTTAGAGCAGAAAGACAATGTGCTTCCTGGGTTTTTCCTTGAAGGAATGTCCTCCCCTTACTCCCTTTGCCTTTTCCAGGGATGGGAAGGTGGGGGTGGGCCATCCACTGAACACAGGATGGAAGCCATGTGTCCTGAAGGTTATAACACTGAAATAGAAGGAGCCTTTGTTTTGATATGATAACTAATATAAATTATATAAAAGAAATTTTACAAGAAGTACCCAGGGAGTTAACACAACTAATTAAATTTTATTAAACCATGTGTATGTTAGGAAAATGGTTGTTTTTCATTTTTTCTGAAGGAGTTCTAAACATTTCCTGGAATCTGCAATACTGAAGTCACACATGCATAGTCAATTTTTTTTCCTTTACCCATCTACATTTTATTTAGGGTTTGGGGTGGACTGTGGGGTGGCAGTGGGACACAATTGGAGGATACATGAAAATGAATGATCAGTTTCCATGCTCCTTCTTGATTGGTGGTGGTGGTGTTCGTTTAGTCACTAACTCGTGTCCAATGCTTGCAACCCCATGGACTGTAGCTAGCCAGGCTCCTGTGCTCATGGGATTCTCCAGGCAAGAATACTGCAGTGGGTTGCCATTTCCTTCTCCATCCTTCTTGATTATATATTAATTATTTCTCATTTGCACTGTGATAGGCCCTTATATCATTGCATATTTGGGTAAATATTAATTTACAATGGTCAAAATCCCCAAGAAATTAATTTGAAGTGGGCACAAAAATGATGAAAGGTGAACTTGAGAAATCGAGGTCAAGAATAGTGGTAAGTACTTTTATGATAGAGCTAGAACATTGAAGACCAGGATTTCCTTGGTCATAGAAATCTAAAACTTTCTAAAGGCCATTTCATTTGAGCCTGGTTGATATATTGCCAGAAAATCAGATGTTTCTCATCTCTTTATCTGCGTCCTCTCCTTCCCTGGCCTATGAAATTATTTTCTGGATAATCTCTAAATGCCATCACATGTATCCTTATAGGAGAGAGGGAGATTTGACACACAGAGAAGGTGATGTGAGGAGAGAAGCAGAGATTGGAAGGATGTAGCCATAAGCCAAAATAATGTTAAGTAGAAGACAAAAAATATGGATTCTCCCCCAAACCTCTGGAAAGAAATAATCCTGCCCACACCTTGATTTTGGACCTCTAGACTCTAGAACTGTGAAAGAGTAAATTTATTATTTTAAGTCACCAAGATTTTAATAATTTTTAGTAGTAGCCACAAGAAATTAACAGAATGGGTAAATTAAAACTGTTTAATATACATTGGTTTGTCTTTTTTATAATATAAGTATATACACCAAGATTACTTATTCATTCATGGATTACTATATTCACCCAGTAACTATCGTTCTTTTCTGGTGATTGAATGTGTGTGTGTGTGTGTGTGTGTGTGTGTNTAGTAGTAGCCACAAGAAATTAACAGAATGGGTAAATTAAAACTGTTTAATATACATTGGTTTGTCTTTTTTATAATATAAGTATATACACCAAGATTACTTATTCATTCATGGATTACTATATTCACCCAGTAACTATCGTTCTTTTCTGGTGATTGAATGTGTGTGTGTGTGTGTGTGTGTGTGTGTGTGTAATCATGCTGACTTTGTCTTTTCAGTGTTTAAACAGACAGCATGATGCTATGATGACCTTCTCTACTTGTCTCATTCTTTCCTACGCTTCATGACTTCAGCCTTTCTGGCTTCTTTCTGTCCAAAAAAAAAAAAAGGTATGAGTAAGTTAATTACTTGAAGTAGTTTCATCTATTACACTATTATTTGCTGATACATGCAAGCACAATTATTACTCCACCTGGTCTGGCAGCATGACAGACATTTGATGGATGAAATGTTTTACAATGTATTTTATTCTTCTAAGTATTGCACAGGTCTTTATTAGGGTCATATCCATGACAAACAGACCATGTGCTTTAAGGAAGTAAACAACTGAGATTTAAAAATCAGCCAGCTGGTCTACACAGACAAGAAGCTGAAGCTTCTGCTGCCATTAGCCTGTGTTCCACTGGGGGAGATACCCAAGAGAGGTATGGAAAATATTGGACAAGTACTAAAGCAAGGCATTTTTACCCCTCTACCCCATGAACCATGTTCTATCATAGTGATTCTGTTGGTCTAGACTATGGAAAAGAGGTGCTCTTTTAGAAAGATGGAAGACAGGTAGAAAAAGTCAATGTTACAAAGTAGGTAGCTAGCCCATCACCCTTGGCTTAGGGGTAGTAAAAGAGAAAGAAAAGATGGGGCTGAAATAGGGGAGTGAGACAGTCAGACATGGGCTTTTAATGGAGGAGAACATAAGGGCTCTGACCTCATTCCCCATTAGGAGTCGAAGAGGAACCCACTGACTTGAATTGGCCACACAAAAGTGTAGACTGGCCCACACTTGGTGAGTGGGTAGAAAGGCACAGACAGGCTGAAACAAGGTTTTGTTTTTCCTCTGAAACCTCCCTCAGGTCCTTTGCAATGTGAATGCTGAGTTGGCAGCGCAGTGCCTGGCCAAGCCAAGCAGGCTCAACCACAGGTTCATTAGGTATACATGTCAGTAACAGACACCAGCAAAAATCACAAGGATGGGAGAGAGCCAACCATAGCTCACCGGGATCCAGCCAGTACATTAACAAAGCAGCATAGGATGGTGGCAAAAGGCATGGGTTATAGACTGGCTGGCTACAATTCCTGGCTCTGCCATTTACAGTGTATTGTGCGCTGTCTTCAATCATGTCCAACTCTTTAATTCCCCATGGGCTGCAGCCCGCCAGGCCCGTCTGTCCATGGGATTCTCCAGGCAAGATACTGGAGTGGGTTGCCATGCCCTCTTCCAGGGCATCTTCCCGACCCAGGGATTAAACCTAGGTCTCACTATGTTTCCTGCATTGGCAGAGGGTACTTTGCTGCTAGTGCCATCTGGGAAGCCCTACTGTGCAGTAAAATTACACAAAAAACATTGTCTCTCTCTGCCTCAATTCCCAACTATAAAACCAAGATAATGAAAGTATTTACCTTATAACATTTATAGTGTTATTGCAAGGATTATATTAAGCAATGCATATAATCAATTAAGAGCAATGCTGAGATTATAATAGTCATTCATTAAACATGGTTGAGTTACCCAAGAACTAGCATGAGGCCAGAGAGTCCCTTTTCCACACCGTTTTGAAGAGATATAAATCTTTCTCCAACTTGAAGAAATTAAAGAGAGCTGAGGAGATACATATAAAAGAGAGGATAATTATAACAAGCCACATCTAAAGAGACTATTTAAGCAGTTGGATTGAATGAAGTTTCAAAGTGGAAATATAATTCTTTTTTTTTTTTTTTTTTTTGCTGCTGCTGCTGCTGCTGCTAAGTCACTTCAGTCATGTCCAACTCTGTGGGACCCCATAGATGGCAGCCCACCAGGCTCCCCCGTCACTGGGATTCTCCAGGCAAGAACACTGGAGTGGGTTGCCATTTCCTTCTCCAATGCATGAAAGTGAAAAGTGAAAGTCAAGTCGCTCAGTTGTGTCCAACTGCTAGTGACCCCATGAACTGCAGCCTACCAGGCTCCTCCGTCCATGGGATTTTTCAGGCAAGAGTACTGGAGTGGGATGCCATTGCCTTCTCCTACTAGCTGACAAAATTGGGGACAGGCTCATGAGCAAGGGCAGATTAGCTAATAGGCTAAGAAAAGATTCTCTTTTTATCCTTCATAAATTGTAGTGTCGGTAGATATCTGGTCCTGACCCCTAAGTAAATAAATGAGCATTCTCTAGTGGTAATGATTTGTTGACAAAACCCCAAGTGGGTAAAGTCATGTGTAATGATTGTATAATGATAGTCCCAGCATTCTTCTTAATTATATGTATTCCTTAACTTAAAATTTATATTTTACATGTATAAAATTATACATAATAAGGGAGCACAGGGTAAGAAAAGAACTCCCTGAGAAAGTGACATTATGGTTTAGACTTGAAGTTGAGAAGGAATCAGGCTCACTTATATTTGAAAGAAGAGTTTTCAGAGGGAAGGAACAGAAATGCAGAGATTCTGTGCCCAGATGAATCGCAATTGTTTTAGGAATGAAGGGAAAGCCAATGTGGCCAGAATGATGAAGACCAAGGCATGTGCCATGGAGGGATATATAGGTCATGGTAAGGAGTCTGAGTTTTATTTGAAAAAAAAAATGATAAACCACTGGATGTTTTAAATTAAGGAGTAAGATGATCGGATGCACATTTTTACAAATCACTTCTTTGCATGGAAATCATTTTCTTTCTAAGACATGACTGGAAGAGAATAAGACTATGATGTCATCCAGACAGTGAACATGATAGTTTAGACAAGGGTGATGGTGGTGGAGATGGAAAAAAAGTCAATGGATATGGAACATATTTTAGAAGTAGAGCCAACAGGTTCTGCTGATGCATTAAATGTGAAGTTGAGAAATTGAGGACAGTTTCTTGAGTTTTTGGCTCTAGTCTGGACGAATGAAAGCAAATACTCTTTACTGAGGTCAAGAAGAGCAGTTTGAGGTTGTGGGCACAGGAAAAAACAGACATCGAAGATTCTATTATGGACATATTTAGTTCAAAGTTCTTGGTACATAGCCAAGTGTCAATATCAAATGAGCAAGTAATATGAGAGAGTCTGGAGCTCTGGGTAAAGGTCATGGCTTGGGCATATACAGTTAGGTGTCACTGGCCATACAGACTAGCATTTAAAACCAACGGACAAGGAGCAATCATCTAAGTAAAGGATACAGATAAGAGAGAGGAGCAGGCTTAGGATCTGTTTATGATGAATCAATACCCAAACCAAAACATAACAAGTGAACAAAACACATTTCCCTAGCTTTCTCTTGTAAATGTCTAAATGAACTGGAAAAGTGCATGAAGAATACAAGCTGAACTTGTAACACCAATTTGGTGATGTGTATGACACTGGAAAATTAGAGATACCAAGGGAACATTTCATGCAAAGATGAGCATAATAATTGAAAGAAATGGCATGGACCTAACAGAAACAGAAGACATCAAGAAGAGGTGAACAGAATACACCGAAGAAATATACAAAGAAGATCTTCACGACCCAGATAATCACGATAGTGTGATCACTCACCTAGAGCCAGACATCCTGGAGTGTGAAATCAAGTGGGCCTTAGGAAGCATCACTACAAACAAAGCTAGTGGAGGCGATGGAATTCCAGTTGAGCTAATTCAAATCCTAAAAGGTGATGCTGTGAAAGTGCTGTACTCAATATGCCAGCAAATTTGGAAAACACAGCAGTGGCCACAGGACTGCAAAAGGTCAGTTTTCATTCCAATCCCAAAGAAAGTGAAAGGAAAGTGAAGTTGCTCAGTCGTGTCCGACTCTTTGCAACCCGTGGACTGTAGCCCACCAAGCTCCTCCATCCATAGGATTCTCCAGGCAAGAATACTGGAGTGGGTTGCTATTTCCTTCTCCA
>SJYV01047658.1:45560-59975 GCA_006410875.1 Neotragus pygmaeus | reverse complement strand
AAAAAAAAAAAAAAAAAAAGTAACAAGGTTTGACTGACATGTTGCGCTGAATACTTGTTTTCAGATTTTACTTGCCTTTGCTAGTACATTTTTTGGTGACTTTCCAGGCAAGAATGTTGGAGTGGGTCACCATTTCCTTCTCCAGGGGACCTTCCCAACCCAGGGATCAAACACATCTTCTGCATAGGCAGGTGGATTCTTTACCACTGAGCCACCTGGGAATCAGCTGTGATAATATAACAATGACTTACAATCCATAAGAAGGATCCACACATACTCCCTTTAAGAGGGATGCTCCCATGATTTCAACTCAGATTAGGTGGACATGGTAAGTGGAGACATTGTACTCAAAGCAAAAGCGTTAGAACAGACTGGCGCGTTCTGTGGCCTGGGCACAGGATTATCTGCCTGTGCTGCTAAGCTTAGCTCCATGGAGCAAAACATCTCCAAAGAAATCAACTGTTTTTTTCCCGATTAAAAAAAAAAAAAAGCTGTTTTTTTTTCCATCTCATAAATGCAAGAATTCATGAGATATTGAACACTTAAATCTCAACCATGAAGGTTTTGTGAGGCTAAACTGTAAAAATGTACTTTTACAAATTTAAGCAATATTTGAAAAGTTCAAAAAGATGAAAATCTGTGATTGTGACATGGGCTAGATATCAGATGAATGGGGTAGTAGAGATGTGGGGGAAGTGGTTAAGTGTGTGTGTGTTTCAAAGTTGTTCAAATTCTTGAAGACATACACACTCAGCGTCCCATGCCTTGAGTGAAATGTATCAGTCAACATATGTCTCCCTTTGGCCAGTATTTTTAATCCCTGAATTCTACCCTGATGTTTTGTTTAGTTTTTCTAGGTTAGAGGGATTTTTCCAAGTGAGAGTCAAGTGTGGTTCTGCTCCCTATCATGTGAAATTTTTTTAAAGATGTGATTTCAAAAGTTTTAAAGATTCAGCCCAGTGGAGGTTGATTCCATCTAATCCCTTTCTAATTTACCAAAACAGTCCACTACTACCTACTACCTTGACCTAATATGGACTTAGTTCAGTTCAGTTGCTCAGTCCTGTCCAACTCTTTGTGACCCCACTGACTGCAGCACTCTAGGCTTCCCTGTCCATCACCAGCTCCCAGAGCTTCCTCAAACGCATGTCCATTGCGTCAGTGATGCAATCCAATCAACTCATCCTCTGTCTTCCCCTTCCCCTCCCACCTTCAATCTTTCCCAGCATCAGGGTCTTTTCCAAGGAGTCAGTTTTTTGTATCAGGTGGCCAAAGTATTTGAGTTTCAGATTCACCATCAATCCTTCCAATGAATGTTCAGGACTGATTTTGGTTAGGATTGACTGGTTGGATCTCCTTGTAGTCTGAGGACCTCTCAAGAGTCTTCTCCAACACCACAGTTCAAAAGCATCAATTCTTTGGCTCTCAGCCTTCTTATACTTAGCTCTCACGTCCATACATGACCACTGGAAAAACCATAGCCTTGACTAGACGGACCTTTGTCAGCCAAGTAGTGTCTCTGTCTTTTAATATGCTGTCTAGGTTGGTCATAGCTTTTCTTCCAAGGAGTAAGCGTCTTTTAATTTCATGGCTGAAGTCACCATCTGGAGTGATTTTGAAGCCCAAGAAAATAAAGTCTCTCACTGTTACACGGATTTAGATGTGACCCTTACTCAGTGCCCTTCTCCTTGAGCTCCCCCCAGAGGTGAGAGTCTGCCACTAACAATCACTGTGGCCACTCACGGTCTTCTGAGAAAAGATGGGAGAAACACACTGGAAGAGGATTGGCACTGGGATGATTGCTAAGAACATAACAATCAAATGGAAAATAGGAGCAATATTTATGTGAATTTATTCCTTCTTCCCTCTGCAGTAAATAAATATTTAGAGCATATGCTATATGCAAAGAATTGTCATAGATGTTCTGGAAAATAATGAAATCACCAATAACACATTTCCTTCCTCTCAGAAAACTAAATGCATATAAAAAAACAACATTCTGACAAGGTATAAAACTGCTGGAAACCAAAAAAAAAAAAAAAAAAGCAACATTCCTTCTGTTTTCCTGACATTTTTCACTAGTTTTTCTCTTAGGTACTTCTTAAGTGATGGTGTTCTTCAGAACTCCCTTCAAATTCTCTTCTTTTCTTGCTTTACATTCCTTTATTTATATACTCCCATTCATTCTTTTGGTTCTAATAACCACTTGTTTTCTCAAGATTTCCATCTTTATCTCTCTGGTCTGAACTTCTCTTTGAGTGACAGGTTCATACTTTCTTTAACTTTTCTGCTGAAATTCTCCACAAGAAAGTTTCAGTCACTTCAAACCAACATACCCAAGTGATAACTCAAGGTTATAAGTATTCAAAAAGAAATAAGCATTGTCAGTGATAAGCACTATGAATCTAGAAGGTGACTTTGGGCTGAGACTGTATGGAGAAGTCTTATAGCAGAGTTAAATTTGGGGAGGACTTTGAACTAGAGATTGTCTGTGGGCAACAGAGTGAATGAAATCAAAAGCATATCTATCAAGACTTCTTCAACAGAGACTTTTTGTCATCCCAGTACTTTTTTAACGTCCACGGTCACCTTTGGCCTCTATTACAATTCAGTTTTTTTAAAAAGAGAGAGAGAGATAAAACCTTGCCTCACAGTAATCTTTCTCTATCTGCTTTTCCTCCTTTCCAATTGGAAAAATTGGAAATTGGAGACCTGATAAACAAAGATGAATCAAGCCACATTCCCCTCACAACAGAAATATACATGTTTTCTCAAACATAGTTGGATTTCTCTACCCCTGAAAAACAGAAAAGGCAATGCTGAAGCCCAGTTGAGAGTTGGCTCTTGAATACCAGGCATTTTCTTTATTCCTTCTGGAGCCACTTGAGATTGTGGATCTGACTCTGCCTGGGTACCAGCCAAGGAGCTGAATGTAGCCTCTGATGCTCACAGCACTGCCCTACAAATCTTGAGAAAGGCATAAAAGGACTGCCTTCTTTTCTGTTACCTCCCTTGCAGTGGTGCTTTCAACGTAAGTAACTCTCAGCCCAAATTGGACTTTTTGTAATCCCATCAAAGCAAGTTCTTTTGATGCTTACTTCAAAATAAAGTAGATTTTTTTTTCTCGTCTTTTTATCTTATGCAGTGTTGCTGTTTAGAAGGAACATGGGGAGGCTTATCTGTTCCTGAGTAATCACACTGATTGTTTTTCCTGCTTTACCTTTAAGTTCATTGATTCTTTCCTTGATCATATCCAGTACATAGACGGGTACAATATACTTTCCTTTTGTTTTCTTTTCTCTGCTCGTATCATCGAACTGTTCTTGGGTACTCTCTACTTTTTCCATTAGAGCTTTTTAATGTATTAACCACAGTTATTTTAAATTTCTTAACTGATAATTCCAGGTTTATGCCATATCCGAGTGTCATTCCTAGTCTTGTCTCTTCAAGCTATTTTTTCCTTGCCTTTTCGCATGCATTGTAGTTTAGTTTTGGTGAAGTAAATAGGCTTTTATGTGAAGTTTTCTGTTCATCTGCTAGGAGTTGGATTGGGCTGTGTTGTTTGTTTTGGCTACAGGCTTCAACTTCGCTGCTGCTGCTGCTTCTATAGTGCCCTTGATTTTGTCTCTCATTCATTTTGGGCTTCCATAAGAACTCTTCCTTGAATAGAAGCACCTTTCAGCCTTTTAACCAATAATCCATTGTTATTACTCTGGATCCCTGTTGGTTTGGTGGTAAGATATGGGAAGGGAAAATATTCTCTAATCCTACGGACAAATCTGTCTTTTAGTAGACTTGAGTTCTTGGGCTGTGAATTTCATGGCCGTTTTTTTTTTTTTTTTTTTCCTCCTCTGAACATAGAGCTTTATTATAGAAAACACAGTGGATCTCTGCACCTTTTGCAAATTGAAGCTTTTCCCTCCCCCTGCCAAAGCCATAAGGGGATTTTCTTGGTTTTTCACAAAAAGAACCAGGTGGGATTTCTGGAAGCAGAACCCATGAATGTGTAGGTGGTCCCCATAAGCCAGTGCCCTTAAGGAATTTCTCACTCACATGTTAGTCCACACTCAGTCTCCAGTAATTCACAAAATTACAATTTGTGTTCCAACTAGTTTATAGTTCTAGAGGCTTCCTCCCCAGTAAATATATCTCACCTATGACTCTGGATTCTTCTGCTTTGCTAGAACTGGGGAGTGTAGGTTTGCCTTGTGACTTCAGTTCTCTGACAGGTCCAAGGAAGTTCAGTTCAGTTCAGTTCAGTACAGGCGCTCAGTTGTGTCCGACTCTTTGCAACCCCATGAATCGCAGCAAGCCAGATTTCCCTGTTGATCACCATCTGCCGGAGTTCACTCAGACTCAAGTCCATCGAGTCCGTGATGCCATCCAGCCATCTCATCCTTGGTCGTCCCCTTCCCCTCCTGCCCCCAATCCCTCCCAGCATCAGAGTCTTTTCCAATAAGTCAACTCTTCGCATGAGGTGGCCAAAGTACTGGAGTTTCAGCTTTAGCATCATTCCTTCAAAAGAAATCCCAGGGTTGATCTCCTTCAGACTGGACTGGTTGGATCTCCTTGCAGTCCAAGGGACTCTCAGGAGTCTTCTCCAACATCACAGTTCAAAAGCATCAATTCTTCAGCGTGCAGCCTTCTTCACAGTCCAACTCTCACATCCATACATGACCACAGGAAAAACCATAGCCTTGACGAGATGGACCTTAGTCATCAAAGTAATGTCTCTGTTTTTGAATATGTTGTCTAGGTTGGTCATAACTTTNGGAGTCCATGGTTCACGTATTGCTGAAGCCTGGCTTGGAGAATTTTGAGCATTACTTTACTAACATGTGAGATGACTGCAATTGTGCAGTAGTTTGAGCATTCTTTGGCATTGCCTTTCTTTGGAATTGGAATGAAAACTGACCTTTTCCAGTCCTGTGGCCACTGCTGCGTTTTCCAAATTTGCTGGCATATTGAGTGCAGCACTTTCACAGCATCATCTTTCAGAATTTGAAACAGCTCCACTGGAATTCCATCACCTCCACTAGCTTTGTTCATAGTAATGTTTTCTAAGGCCCACTTGACTTCACATTCCAAGATGTCTGGCTCTAGATTAGTGATCACATCATCATGATTATCTGGGTCGTGAAGATGTTTTTTGTACAGTTCTTCTGTGTATTCTTGCCACCTCTTCTTAATATCTTCTGCTTCTGTTGGGTCCAAGGAAAGTCATGGATTTTTAATTTGTTCATTTTTTTTCTTGTTGTATGGACAGATAAGACATCTTCCAAAACTGAAACATGTCACAGCTGAAAGCAGAGGGTCTCTCTTTTCATCCTTTATAATTATTAATTAACCAAAGATTCCCAATTTTATCTTCTATCTCTAAATCCATCTTTCCTTTTTATCCCCACTGCTATTGCTTCCATGGTGTTTGTCTCCAACTTAGATCATTTCAGAAACTTTGTAAATGATCCCAGTGTCCTTAAATCCCTTCAAATGGTATAAACATACATCTAGTTTTTCCAGAAAGGATCCCAGTTTATGCTGATTTTCTGAGCAGAATGATTACAGTGCTCCTTTTTCAGTTTCAAAGTGTGCCCGTTTGGCAACCGTGATGTGGTCACTCGTGATTCACTCAGGATTGTGAATCAGTGTTGCCCTTAATTCACCTCTGCCCTAAAATAATCTTTCTAAAGTTTAACTATGATCATGTCCCTCTTCTGTATAAAATTCTTCAAGTCTATATCTTTAGATATAGACTTTATCTAAAGGGTAAACATTTAATGCCTTATTAGACAAGGGCATCCAAGATCCTCCATGACTTGATTCCTGCCTTTTCTGGCTAGTTTTTGTCATGCCTTTCTCAACCCCTTGAATTTGACAACCTAGTGAAATAGAGCTATTTGGTATTCTTTGAGTACAGCATGTTGCTTTATACACTGCTACCTTTGCTCTGAAACCATTCCAGGCCCATTCTTCCTCCCTACCTACCATTCCCAAATTATTATAAATTATGGTTAATTAATCATCAGTTATTCATAGTTACATTTTATTATAACCATTGTTTTGTAGACACTGTCACACATATACAAACACTACACTACACACCCATATTACACATGCTAGATTATGAACCCCTCGAGAGCATAAACTACATCCTAATCATTTGAATTCTTTATGTCAGTAATATAGGTGGTACTCAACAGTCATTCTGTTGAGCTCCATTAGGAGGCAAGAGTGCTGTAAATGTTCTAGTTAGTAGCAAGGGTACAGTCAAATTAGAGTCAGCTTTATAGAACACAGTCGAAAGAGATAGACAAAAGCTATGGATGGAAGTAAATATAAATTTGGGCTGAATATGAGGTCATAATCTCATTTCTCTGAGTCTGCCTTTCTAAACTCGCTATACCTGGACTCAGTGGTTCCTTACCTTAGAAACAAACTCACAGCCCTTCTTTCCCTTGACGCCTGCAACAGACTTTGAAATAAGACATTTGTGGACTTAAGTCCTCCTTCTTTCGTTAATGATTTATGTAGCCTTCAGTAATCTGGGTGTCAAGATTTCATTCCTCAGAAACCTGAGAAGATTAAGATGGATTATCAGATTAGTTTGAGGAAAGTGAGAGAGCTGGTGGCTAGAAATTCTAAAAATAGGATATATTCAGGTACAACCAGCTATCAGAATTTCCCAGGAAAATTCTGTGCTATGATCTATAGAGCTTGTTTCATCAAGAACCTTTCAGTTGCTACTTGATTGATTCAGTCTATATGGAGGGAAAGTTTATTTCAGCCATTACTAATTTTCCAAGTAATTAATCAATCATCTGCTTTCTTCTACCTACCCCAGATAGAATATTCTAGAAGCAGATGCTGAGATGGAGCTCAGAGTGCAAGCTGCTACCCATGAGGGAAAGGCATGGGGGGAAGTGAAACCATGAGACAGGCTCTGCAAAACCTTGACGAACCCACTGCGTTGACTGTGAAGTCTTTCTGAGGGTTAGTCACAACAGTCAGGCTTTGTATGCGACCTTCTCTGTCACTAATGTGGACTGAGCCATACGGCTATGACCCCGGGGGAGGCAGGTCTCCAGAGCCGAGGCAGACTCTGAAGAAGCTGACAGCTTTGGACCATCTGCTGACCACGCTCCCTGTAACTGGGCACTTTGTCATTCCCTGACGAGAAACCTAAGGGGTACATCTCTGTGTCTACCTCACCATTTTTGGCTCTGCTTTCTTTCCTATATACTGGCTTCATTCAGACGCTTTCTCAAAAGTACGGTGAAAGTGTTCACCAAAGCTTCAGACTTACATTTTACCAGCTGGGCAGCTGTAGAGAAAGAATTCCTTTTACAAAAGTTCTAGTTAATATCCTGAGATTGAATGTTATGAGTTTGGCTTGGGGTCAGGAACTCACTTCCAGCCCCAAGGGCTGTGAGCCACAACTACACCAACAGACAGGAAAGCAAGAGTGAGGAGATTCCCTAAAGGTACTCGTGGTACTGCTACCAAACCAAAGGTGAGAGGGAGGGGGAAACTGATGCCTTCTACCCTTCTGCAGGCCCGGATACTCACGCATCCTGAGCCTTTCTAGAGTGACCTGGAGGTCCCCAAGGAATCATGGGACACATTCAGTTATAGGTAGAGGATCTCAAAGACCACTGTTAACTTTCATAGAAACTTTCATTATTTTGAAAGACATGACCTTGAATTCTCTTTAAATAAGAGGATTTATAATGTTATAATGTAAAATTATTACAAATGCCCCTCTCCTTTTCTACCAATTGTACCGATTTTCTGAAGTACCACTTGCTTTCCTTTTGTTTGTGATAGAGCAGAGAATAACTGTGGGACTCTGCAAAATACTGAATGGGAAACGAGTGCAAGAACATAACAACAAAGAGCCTTTCATGCCGCAAGGAAGAGTACTTCTGCTGGCAGGGAGAACCTCTACCACCGGGCCTGTGAAACTGAGAATCTGTGAAAAGAAAGGGATTTCTATATTCAGGAAAACTGGGTACTTTTAAAGTGGTGTCAGTTTAGTGTGTGTGTGTGTGTGTGTGTGTGTGTGTGTACATACGTGTACATGTGTATGTATGTACAGACACACAATTTGTCTCTATATGTATGTACACACCTTGTGCGTAAAATCTCTTTGGTTAGGTTTATGAAAGTTTTCTTTCTTTAGAGTGCTGAATTTATTGCACTTAAATAGAATAAACCAGGGCTTATACTCAGGAGGCACATGTCAATACAGGCACACTACTTATTAAGTACTGAAATATTTTGCCACGAGTTGGGAAATAGTATAATAATAAATGTGATAAGTATTAAAATTAGTTAATGAATTTCAGCACATGTGGTTTTTCCTCAGAAACCACATGCTGCTTTGATTCCAAGATTTTTAAAAAATTGTTTAGGTGTAGGCACTAAGGCCCAGAACTGGAAGGCCTGCTGAAGAGATCCTATTATTTGTTTCAGGTGTTAAGGGATTTCTCTGGGGTTCAAATGTCCTTGGCCGGGAGAAGGGAGATCACACATCACGTTATGGAGGAACTTGGTGATAGCTGAAGAATCTGGGAGAATCCTGGGTCACAGAGAGCACAGTGAGGCTTACACCACTCAGGTAGGATCAGGACAATTTGCTTTACTGGAAAACTTTTCCCTGGAGGGACTGACCTGACTGACCACTCCTGAGCCATGTGTAGAGGTTTATGAGGAGCAGATCTTCTTGGGATCCTTTTCAAAGATCAAAGAATGTGAGATGCAAGAAGTGACTATGGGAATCTCCTCTCTGTCTCCTTCCCACGGCCTCTGGCCAGTTCTCCCCATGGAGGAACCTCAAGATTCCTGGGCCCTCCCATCTCTGGCCCTGTCTGGTCCTGCACCTCTTCCAGGCACTGGCAACTGGTTGAGCCTGGTAGCAATTACCCTTGTTTCTCTTTCCCTCTTCTTTCCCTTTCTTCATTTGACTGCTTCAACCAGTCGTTTCCATCCCAGCACCAGTTATTCCCCGACTGGACGTCAAAGAGGCAACCATCTTGCTCTTTTTTCATGGAACAAAGCAGACAAACCATGCACATTCTTAGCTCAGGTAACTAGAATTGGCTGATAACCACTTCCCTTGACCCCTCTTCCTACCTCACTTTTGTTTTAATAAGATTTATTATTATTTTGGACGATAAGGCCTACAGGTAAGGAGACAATGGACGCTGGAAAAATAGTCTATTATACAGGCAGGTTCCAAGGGAGAATACACAGCATG
Source organism: Neotragus pygmaeus (assembly GCA_006410875.1). Lineage (NCBI taxonomy): Eukaryota > Metazoa > Chordata > Mammalia > Artiodactyla > Bovidae > Neotragus > Neotragus pygmaeus. The sequence continues at coordinate 50,719 of SJYV01047658.1, read as the reverse complement.
CCACTGAGGGCCACAGGGGAGCAGCGGGAAGTCAAGAGTCAGAGGGGGAAAACCTGTGGGCAAGGGCCTTTCTCATGTTTTCCGTGAGAAGAAATAGGTGAGGCAGGGAAGACAGGTTTTGGATTGACTAAGCTGAATTATTCCAGAACTTTGGAGCACTGGGGCTGTCCCCAGCTGTCTCATACCTGGCCCTGCAGTGACTAGGGCTACTGGATGATGGCCAGGAGTGTGAAAGCCTGACGTGGGAGGTGGTGAAAGGTGTGGAGGCTGAATTGGTTGGTTTGTTTTGAAAAGAGTGGCCCTGGGAGGATGATTCCTCCTGACGGGGAGGAAAGCAAAGGAGGCCAAAGCAAGGTGACTCAGCAAAATTATCAGGTTGTTTGGATCAGGTGTCTCTAGCACAAGCACGTAGGGCAGATTTTAAACCATCAAGTTTACAGAAACTAGAAATGTGATAGATACATTCTCTCTCATCTTTTTTTTTTTTTTTTCTCTTCCTCCGGNACTCAGCAAAATTATCAGGTTGTTTGGATCAGGTGTCTCTAGCACAAGCACGTAGGGCAGATTTTAAACCATCAAGTTTACAGAAACTAGAAATGTGATAGATACATTCTCTCTCATCTTTTTTTTTTTTTTTTCCTCTTCCTCCGGCTTTCCAACCTCTGTCAATACGGTTATGACAAAGGGCCACTGTCTTTTGCTATTGGATGGTTGTTGGAGAGAGATTCACTTTAATGGAGAAGTCATTGTAAGAACTTTGTATGAAAATCTCGGCTAAGAAAGGAGCGTCATTTAGCTCTGTCACCAAAAATCACACTGATGATATTAAAATCATTAGAATGACTTGACGAATGAATTTGATTATATATTTGAATATTTGGTAAGCAAGATATACAAAGTATAGAGAATACAATTGGCTCTTGAACAGCACAGTTTTGGATTATGTGGGTTCACTTAAATGTACATTTTTTCAATGGTAAATTCCATAGTACTACAAGATCCATGGTTGATTGAATCTGGGAACATGGAATGATGAGGAAGCATGAATGCAGAGGAACTAAGGATACAGAAGGCCTACTATAAATTATATTTGAACTTTTGAAGAGGGCACCCCTAACTCCTGTGGTGTTTCAGAGGTCAACTGCATTTATTTGGAGACAAGAAGAAATACATTTTTACAGCCTTGATTTATATATTAAAATATAAACTTCTGTATTGTGTATTTTATAATACAGTTGTATTCATATATCAGATATTAAAATTTTTTATAAATTTAAATGACTAAACAGTTTTTACATATTGTATTCTTGTTACCCCCAACTTTCTAAAATGTGATTTTCTTTCAAAGTCTGTTGAAAGCACTGTCTTGTTTTTACAAACTTGGTCATGGTCATGACTTGTGTCTCTTCTGTCATTGCCAGTCCCCTGTTGTTGTCCTTCTAATTTTGTGGTGGTAAGATTGCTAGAATTCTCCCCCTCTGTTCTAAAGCAGCTGTACTTTCCTAGGGATGAGTCCATATCAGAACCGCTGCAAAGTCTCCTCTGAAGTGTTTGTTCCTAATCGAGACCCTCACCCAGCTGCACACACAAAAAATATCTCTGTCTAGGAGATATCTGAATCCAATGAGAAATTTTTCTGGAAGTGTATCAGAATCACTTGGGGCAATACTGACCTAAAGCAGAAAAAAAGCTAGGAACTGCCTGTCCTTACCTCCTCTTCTAAACTGTGGACCTTGGCACTGAGCAATGTTCCTTGACAGACTGACCTTGGTTATGGGGTTCTAGCATTGCTCACACTCACTAATACAATCCAGGTCACCGCTGGTACTTGCCACTGGGCTTCTACAGTCTTCTCCAAGTCAAAACTGTTATTGAATATTTCCGGTAGCAAAGCTCCTATGGCTGGGTTTTCAGGTCTCATCATCTCTCTCCCCTTCTACACCCCATTCCCAACCCTGCACCCCCCAGGCTACAGGCCCAGCTTGCTCAAATTCACGTCCATTGAGTCAGTGATGCTATCTAGCCATCTCATCCTCTGCTGCTGTCTTCTCCTTTTGCCTTCAACCTCTCCCAGCATCAGTCTTTTCCAATGAGTTGACTCTTCGTATCAAGTGGCCAAAGAATGGTTTTTTATGTCTAGACAATGTAGATGGGGATGTGTAAGGCATCCCAGCTACATTTGTTCTCCTCATAGAGTTTATATCAAATACACTGGCCTTTTTTTGGTAGCTATTTGGATTTAGGGTATCTCCCCGCTTCATTATATTTGGAGGAGCTGCACTCTTTCTATCTATTCTTCCACTTGGGCTTTGAATTCTTTCTGCTTTCTACTCCTCAGAACTCTCACATATAATTATTTAATAAGTGTCTACTTCCCACACTGGATTGTGATTTCTAGGAGATCAGTGATCTTATTCTATTTTTTATACCCATTGCATCCAATGCTTGGCAGAGTGTCTGGCACATAGTAAGTGCTCAATAAATGTGTATTAAGAAAACAAATGAAAAAATTAAGGCCATTGAAAGTATGAGACTCTGTGGTGTAAACTCCATCTTAGAATCTACCACTATGTTACTCATAACACAACTGAGTGACTTTCACTTTCACTTTCATTATGTTACTCAGACTCTCAAAATATATTGAAATGACAAAGATGCTTGGAGGGATAAATAACTCAATGTCATGCCCGAATTCATAGACTTCAGCCAGAAGATTAGTGTTCAGTTTTAGAGGAAAGTACTCTGCATAAAGGTTTAGACCTAAATATAAGAAACCTTGTGTGTGCATGCTCAGTCATGTCTGACTCTCTGTGACCACATGGACTGCAGCTANGAATTCATAGACTTCAGCCAGAAGATTAGTGTTCAGTTTTAGAGGAAAGTACTCTGCATAAAGGTTTAGACCTAAATATAAGAAACCTTGTGTGTGCATGCTCAGTCATGTCTGACTCTCTGTGACCACATGGACTGCAGCTAATCAGACTCTGTCCATGGAATTTTCTAGGCAAGAATACTGGAGTGGATTGCCATTGCCTCCTCCAGAGGGTCTTCCCAACTCAGGAATGGAACCCAATTCCCCTCTGTCTCCTGCCCTGATAGATTAATTCTTTACCACTGTGCCACCTGGGAAGCCCATATAAGAGGCTATATCCCTGAGTAAAATTTAAGACAAGTCTTCATCATGTACAGCACTTCTGAGCTCATTTTGATGGTCAGTACCCACATTCCTTTCAAAAAAAATATGTTTAGATAATATTCTCCTTTTCATGTTGGCAACAAAACAGAATCAGAGTGACTAAAGGACTCAACACAGTTCTTACCCATGGCCCAAGCCAACAGAAGGCTCATTCTGAGTGCATTTTTGGGTTAGTCCACGTCTCCTTCATTTATTATGGAATGTCACTGGTATTTCCTGCTTCCTCAGAAAAACTCAAACTCTAATTGATGTGTCAGTGACTCAAAAGGACAGGGCTGTTTTCTCTCTCTTCATCCGTAGAACAAAGAATCTTCTCCTCTCCACACAAAAAAAAATCGCAAATAAGACCAGGGGGACTAACAGCTTCAGCCCCAATTCTGTTTGTTCTGTAACACTGCTGTACAGTGGAAATTTAATACCCATCATAAATGTGAGCCACAGAAGTAATTTTAAATTTTCTAGTATTTAAATTTAAAAGTATGGTGCAAATAATTTTAGTAATGTATTTTATTTTACTTAACATACCAAAAATATATCATTTTAACATGTAATCAATAGGAAAAATTATTAGTGAGATAGTTTACATTCTTTTTCCTACTTTGAAATCTGGTGTGTCCTTTATAATTACAGTATGTCTCAGTTCAGACTAGCCGTATTTTAAGAGCTTAAAGCCACATGTGGCTGATGGTGACATGCTGGTCAGTATAGTTCTAGAATGTGCTTTTGTGCCATAGTTTTCCACACAGCTGGAAGAGACATCCCATTCATCTTCACTGTAGCCACTGGCATCCAAGTGAGGAAGGGTAACCTGTGGAAACCTCTGAAAAGTTTTAAGTAGATTCAGCAAATAAGACCTGTCATAATGCTTCAGGGGTCACCAGGTCCTGCTCACCACAATTGCAGTTGCTAGTTTAAGTGCAACTTTGCTCCAGCATCGACCAACTGAGGCCATTCTTGTGCAAGCCAGCATTCTGTCCCTGTCCAGGTTGCAGTCCTGCCTGGGGAACAGGGAGGATTCTTTCTCCTTTGGTATTAAGCACAGCCAAGGAAGATCAAGCCAAAACTGACACACTGTCTCAGTGCCACAGGCATTTGCAGGTGTGCTCACATTTTTAACTCTGAAGATCATGTAGAATCCTCCTGGGCCAAGTACTTATGCAATTTATGTGCATGTGTCCTCAGTCCCTCAGTCGCCTCAGACGCTTTGCAACTCCATGGACTGTGGTCCTCCAGGGTCCTCGGTCCATGGAATTTTCCAGGCAATAATACTGGAGTGGTTTGCCATTTCCTCCTCCAGGGGATCTTCCCGAAGAAGGGATTGAACTCACGTCTCTTGCATCTCCTGCATTGGCAGGCAGATTCTTCACCACTGTGCCATCTGGGAAGCCCTATAATGCCTAGTATAATATTTTTTAAGGAAGACTTAAATAGAGAGGGCTAATGAATTGATGAAGAATTAGGGAGCCAATCTATTCCGACATGAAAATTGTTTACGTGTTCTTATACTGTAATACATAATTGAACATGACAATTACACAAAAGAGTCTGATAGTTTCTGGGTCGTCTTGATTAGGGAGTGGTTGATGAGAAACTTTAGCATAAGATGATTTTCTTGATTTTCAAAGTGTTTCTGAGACCTCATGTGTCGGCAGAGCCTGCTGCAGGGGCCCGTGAGCGAGGAAGGCAGCGAGCAGGATCAGGGATACAGCCTTCAGCCAGAGCAGATGTTTGTTTTTCTTTTAAGGCTTCCGGGCAAGATCTGGTACAGATAAGTGGTTTCTGTGCCAGATTTTCAGAAAACCACCCACCTAAGGGAATCGTCTCCGTTTTGATTCAGTCTGAATTTCTCTGCACTCCCCATATAGCATTTTTATCCTGCCATCTGTGCTGGGATGGCCACTTTTTCCATAGGGCCTTTACTACCGAGCCCTTAGTTTTCACTGGTGCAATTGTGCAAAAAAAA
>SJYV01047658.1:23854-45413 GCA_006410875.1 Neotragus pygmaeus | reverse complement strand
CCTGGGAGAAATTGAAAAAAAAAAAAAAAAAAAAAAAAAGCCTTTAAGTACCACATATTCTAGGCTCATTTTTTGTTGTTTCTTAAAGTAACTCATGCTTATTGTGGTAAAATGAAAGAAAGCTAGATAGAATGAGGAAGAAAATAAAAAGCTTTCATAATTGCATCACACAAAAGTAAATGACATTAACATTTTGATTTTTTTCTGAATTACAATATGTATATATTTTAAAATAAATTGGAATCATATTTTACACAGTTTTATGTACTTTGGCCACCTCATGCGAAGAGTTGACTCGTTGGAAAAGACTCTGATGTTGGGAGGGATTGGGGACAGGAGGAGAAGGGGACGACAGGATATGACTGGATGGCATCACTGACTCGATGGACGTGAGTCTGAGTGAACTCTGGGAGATGGTGATGGACAGAGAGGCCTGGCGTGCTGCGGTTCATGAGGTCTCAAAGTGTCGGACATGACTGAGTGACTGAACTGAACTGAACTGATGTCTTGCTTTCCTCAGTTAGCATCATATTATGATCATGCTTCTATTTCATTAAAGCATACTTGTTATTAGTTTTGAAATTCTTAATTCTGTGTGTGTGTTCATAATATACTTAATCATTCTTCTATTGTTGAAAATATTGATAGTTCCAGATTTTTTTTGTTAAAATTGATGCTTCAATTATCATTCTTGTAAAAAATGGTGTTTTCAATGAACATTCTCATAAATAAATATTTAACTACATTTAAAAATTCATTTTCTAGAAATTGCTAAATAAATAAACTTTCTAAATATCTTCTTTCATGTTGCTCAAATATTGCCCTCTTGTATCAAACTACAGCCCCACCAGTAGTGTGAAAGTGAAAGTCACCCAGTTGTGTCCAACTCTGCCACCTCACGGACCATACAGTCCATGGAATTCTCCAGGCCAGAATACTGAAGTGAGTAGCCTTTCCCTTCTCCAGAGGATCTTCCCAACCCAGGGGTAGAACCCAGGTCTCCCACAGGCAGATTCTTTACCAGTTGAGTCACTAGGGAAGCCCAAGAATACTGTAGTGGGTAGCCTATCCCTTCTCTAGCAGATCTTCCCAACCCAGGAATCAAACTGGGGTCTCCTGTATTGCAGTCAGATTCTTTACAAACTGAGCTATCAGGGAAGCCTCACCAGTAGTATGTGTAAGTGCTAATCTATTCACACCTTTCCTGAGTTTGAGTTCAATACTTCAAAAGAATCTTTTAAATTTGATATTTTAAAAAAATTATTTGCAGGTCATTGATAGCTTGTTAAGAGACTTGTACTTCATTGTCTGATTTATGTTTCCTTTTGACCATTTTTCTTCTGATATGTTAATAACTTTAGTTTTATTTATTTATTTTTAAATTTTTACTTTTTTAACACCAAAACCATTTTGCATTGAGGTATAGCTGATTAACAATGCTGTGGTAGGTTCAGATGAAAACAGAGAAGAGACTCAGCATAAACCTCCCTCCCATCCAGCCTGGCACATAACACTGAGTAAAGTTCCATGTGCTATACAATAAGTCTTTGTTGCTTATCCATTTTAAATAAAACAGTGTGTCTATGACCTTCCCAAAGTCCCTAACTATCTCCTTTCCCTGGCAAAGTTCAAATAACCTTAATTTTATTTATAAGAACATTTTATGCATTAAAATTATCAGATCTTAGCCTATCATAGTCTTTGCAAAAACAAATGATCTCAGGAATATCCTGTTGGTCTAGTGGTTAAGTCTCTGTGCTTTCACTGCTGAGCCTGATTCGATCCCTGGTCGGGGAACAAAGATCCCATAGGCCAGGCTGCCAGGAAAAAAAATAAAAACATAGTTTCTCTTTCTCTTTTACTTTTGCTAAACTTTTTTTTTTTTTAACAGCATAAGTTTGATCATAGGAACTCTTCTAGTCTCTGTTTATTCTGTCACTCCAAGAAGTTTCATCCACATCCATAGCTTCAATTAGTATATATTACATTAATGATTCACAAGCTTACATCTCCAGCCCAGGGAACCCAAGATTGAGAAAGACTGGCTCAGAGAAATCTATTGGTTTGACTTTTATCTAACAGAGTTGAAAGTAAATTAATAAGAAGGAAGCCCATAAGGTTTTAGAAGTCATTATATCAGCTTGAACTAAAAGATAAAGACAGCACAAAATTAAGACAGGCTTCTGGAACTCCAGAGCATATTTTAGATTGGTGCAAGAGCAATTAGAGCTATTGCTTTGTTGAAATTTGCTATTTGATCTTGGAATGCATTCTTAAATGTAGTTATGTTATATATCTTTTTGATGTGCTTTTATCACTTTATGTTTCTTTGCTAATAACTTATTGTCTTCCCTGATAGCTCAGCTGATGAAGAATCTGTATGCAATGCAGAATACCCCAGTTTGATTCCTGGGTTGGGAAGATCACCTAGAGAAGGGATAGGCTACCCACTTCAGTATCTTACTGCATAATTTACATGTATTTTAGATCATGGAAATGGTGTTAGACAAAAATCAGATTCAAGAGATTTTCTTATTTGAGTTCTAAATGAGTCTTAAATAAACAGAGACAACTCAACAACACATTTGGCCCAGGAAGTGCTAACAAACATACAGTGCAGTGGTGATTCAAGAAGTTTTGCAATGGAAATGAGAGATTTGAAGATGTGGAACACAGAGGCCATCCACTGGAAGTTGACAACAACCAAAGAGAGCCATCATAGAAACTGATCCTGTTACAACTACACAAGAATTTGGCAATGCAACCATTCTATGGTCATTTGGCATCTGAAGAAAATGGGAAAGGTGATAAAGCTCTATAAGTGGGTGCCTCCTGAGCTGACCTAAAATCAAAAATATCATTTTTGAAGTGTCATTTTCTCATTGTATACAACAACAGCAAACCATTTCTCAATCTGATTGTTACATGCAATTAAAAGTTGAATTTATACATACAACTACTGGCGATGACTAGCTCAGTGATGGGACTGAGAAGCTCCAAACTGTTTCCCAAATCCAAACCTGCACCAAAGAAGTTCATGTCCACTGTTTGGTGGTCTGCTGCCAGTCTGATCCACTGCAGCTTTCTGAATCCAGGCAAAACCATTACATCTGAGAAGTGTGCTCAGCAAATTGATATGATGCACAAAAAATTGCAACACCTGCAGCCAGCATTGTTCAACAGAGTGGGCCCAATTCTTCTCCACGACAACACCTGACCGCAAGTTGCACAACCAACACTTCAAAAGTTGAATGAATTGGTCTACAAAGTTTTGCCTCATCCACCATATTCACCTGATCTCTCACCATTCAACTACCACTTCTTCAAGCATCTCAACAACTTTTAGCAGAGAAAATGCTTCCATAACCACCAGGAGGCAGAAAATGCTTTCCAAGAGTTCACTGAAATCCAAAGTGTAGATATGTATGCTACAGGAATAAACAAATTTATCTCTGATAGGCAAAAATGTGTTGATTGTAATGACTCCTATTTTGATTTGTTTGAGCCTCGTTATAATGACTTAAACTTCATGATCTGAAACCACAATTACATTTGTACTGACCTAATGGAAAAAGCAAGACAGTTCCAAAAAAACATCTATTTCTGCTTTATTGACTATGCCAAAGCCTTTGACTGTGTGGATCACAATAAACTGGAAAATTCTGAAAGAGATGGGAATACCAGACCATCTGACCTGCCTCTTGAGAAATCTTTATGAAGATCAGGAAGCAACAGTTAGAACTGGACATGGAACAACAGACTGGTTTCAAATAGGAAAAGGAGTATGTCAAGGCTGTATATTGTCACCCTGCTTATTTAACTTATGTGCAGAGTACATCATGAGAAACGTTGGGTTAGAAGAAGCACAAGCTGGAATCAAGACTGCCAGGAGAAATATCAATAACGTCAGATATGCAGATGACACCACCCGTATGGCAGAAAGTGAAGAGGAACTAAAAAGCCTCTTGATGAAAATGAAAGTGGAGAGTGAAAAAGCTGGCTTAAAGCTCAACATTCAGATAACAAATATCATGGCATCCGGTTCCATCACTTCATGGCAAATAGATGGGGAAACAGTGGAAACAGTGTCAGACTTTATTTTTTGGGCTCCAAAAATCACTGCAGATGGTGACTGCAGCCATGAAATTAAAAGACGCTTACTCCTTGAAAGAAAAGTTATAAACAACCTAGGTAGCATATTCAAAAGCAGAGACATTACTTTGCCGACCAAGGTCCGTCTAGTCAAGGCTATGGTTTTTCCTGTGGTCATGTATGGATGTGAGAGTTGGACTGTGAAGAAGGCTGAGCGCTGAAGAATTGATGCTTTTAAACTGTAGTGTTGGAGAAGACTCTTGAGAGTCCCTTGGGCTGCAAGGAGATCCAACCAGTCCATTCTGAAGGAGATCAGTTCTGGGTGTTCATTGGAAGGAATGATGCTAAAGCTGAAACTCTAGTACCTTGGCCACCTCATGCAAAGAGCTGACTCATTGGAGAAGACCCTGATGCTTGGAGGGATTGGGGGCAGGAGGAGAAGGGGATGACACAGGATGAGATGGCTGGATGGCATCACTGACTTGATGGACATGAGTCTGAGTGAACTCCAAGAGATGGTGATGAACAGGGAGGCCTGGCGTGCTGCGATTCATGGGGTCACAAAGAGTCAGACATGACTGAGTGACTGAACTGAACTGAATACATGTATATACATAAGATCCTATTGGTTCTGTTTCTCAGGAGAACCCTGACTAATGCAGAGGGGATATAATTTCCTTACTTCCTAGAGCTTCAATTGAAAGGAACTATATTCAAGGAGTTGTACCCAAGGAAGTACACTAGCTTTTATTATTGGACTTTATCTTGTAAGCCAATATGTGACACTTTGTCTTTTGTCAGAGAGATGTCCAAGGACTTTACTGATTGATTCTTGGGGATGTTGCTTGTTTCTAACATTGTAATCATAAATGCAGCCTCTGAATGGCTCACCAACCCCGGGAGGGAAGATGCTATATGTAGTGACTGAGCTCTCAGCAGTCTTCTCTCAATGGCAACTGAATTCTCTGATGAGGTCAGCCTTAAGAACACATTGACAAAATGAGAGGGAGCAATTTGAGACCTCTTTTGACAGGCTGAGGACTTCTAGTTAAAAATGTGACCTAAAAGAAGAAAATTTCTTATTTTGTAACACCATAATCTTTCCACAGTGTCTTAACAGTAAAGAACCCACCTGCAATGCAGGAGACGCAGGTTCCCCCATAGACTGGGAAGATCCCCTGGAGGAGGGCATGGCAACCCACTCCAGTATTCTTGCCTGGAGAATTCCAGGGACAGAGGAGCCTGGCAGACAATAGTCCATGGGGCCTCAAAGAGTCAGACACAACCGAGGTGAATGAACACTCATGCATGCAATCTTTATGGTTCAAATTGTAATAGCTACTATTTGTGTGTATGGCATTATTTTGAATGTTTTCAGTTCAGTTCAGTCTGTCAGTCGTATCCGACTCTTTACAACCCCACGAATCGCAGCACACCAGGCCTCCCTGTCCATCACCAACGCCTGGAGTTCACTCAGACTCACGTCCATCGAGTCAGTGATACTATCCAGCCATCTCATCTTCGGTCTTCCCCTACTTCTCCTTTCCCCAATCCCTCCCAGCATCAGGGTCTTTTCCAATAAGTCAACTCTTCGCATGAGGTGGCCAAAGTACTGGAGTTTCAGCTTTAGCATGATTCCTTCCAAAGAAATCCCAGGGTTGATCTCCTTCAGAATGGACTGGTTACATGTAACATTTTATCTTCCCAACATCGCAACAGTAACTCTTACTCTTCCCATTTTACTGATGAAAAACCAAAGTTCAGTGAAAAGTTACACTGTGAGGGCGTGGTGGCAGTTTGAAAATGTGCCCATTTTACTTCTAAACCTGTGTTTACTTCTACTGCACCTAATTCCCCAGTAGACAGAAAAATGCCTGGCAGCACATTTCTTCTGCCTACTACCCCTTCCTGGAACTCCCAAAATTTTACTGTTTATTCGCTTCAGGCTCAGAATCGAGTAGGCGATCATGTATATCTTATTCCTGTTACGCGGTGCAGAAATCAGTAAGATGTGCTCTAGTGCATACACACAAGAAAGAAAACAGGTAGAAGTCACAGTGTGAAATTATTAGGAAAGAAGAAAGCCCATCTGAGATGAATTCAGCTCGATAAAGATTGGATTAACCTCTGCTATATGGCCATTCTTAGGGGGATACCAGGATGAAATGAGACTTAACTGCTTGCACGTAAGCTCCCAGAATGTCCTGTCAACATGATTTGAATTTCATTAGACCAGAAATAGCCAAGACATGAGACTGTATATGAAAACAAGGAGCACAGTCAAGAAGGCTATATCTTTACTGGCATTTAAAACACCATGCTTTGCCCTTGAGTTAGTGACTCAGAAGGAATGACCTCGAGTGGCCTAGTGTCTTTTTTTTTTTTTGTCAAGAAACAGCTTATTTCCAAAGACTTAACAAGTTTCATAGACCATTTAACTTTTCACTAGTATAGAAGCAAGAATTTTTTTCAATTTAAAAATTAGTCTGTTTACAGAAATGTTTGTAGATGCTTTACAGACCTTTCAGAAAACTACTAAATGTTAGCTTGGCATGTTAAAAGATTTCTAATATTTTTGTCTAATATTATCCACAAGTGTGACTAGTAAACATTCTCCAACTCCACTGTGAATAGAAGAGCATCATTTTTTTCAAATAAGTTTTTGATTTAAAAGCTTAATACATTTCAAAGAAACTTATTCTGAAGTTTCCAGAGTGCCTGTTTGCTAGGAAAAATTAAAGCTTTGCATGCTGTTTTCCATAACTTGATATTAAGTATTCAGAGTATGCTTAAATCTTAGCCTATAAAATATATCTGCAACTGAAATGTTACCTTTTTCTGAATATCGAAGCTCTGTGTACAACTTCCAATCTGATATGGAATATTGTACTTCAGATCTCAGTGAGATTATCTCCAAGTTTAGTACTTGTTGAAATGGTATTTATTGAAAGTTGGACATTCTGTCACACAGAACCTAACTTGGTAACATTAGAAGTGATGCCAAGTTTCCTACAAGTTGTCTCTGTCTCCCTGAAAAATTTATAAGGGGAATCCTAGCAGAGACTGGCAATACTAAGGTTTAAACATTTTTCATGTACTTAAACTTTAAAATTTGTAAATTCCACTAATGAAAGTAGGTAAGAAAGTACTGCATTTAGGTTGAAGGACATGATGTTAAAACTTGCCTTACATTTTTTAGTACATCTCAAATTGGAATAAATCAAAAAAGATAAAACTTTATGAGTCTGCTGTTATTTCTTATAAGACACTTGCTTGTAAAAATTTTTCTCTGCCTTCATTTATTTTTATTTTTAGTTTAAAAGCTAAAGCCAAGCCAGGAAGAGGAAGACAAGATGAGGAACCCCAAATCAAGGTAAACATTGTTTTAGCAAAGTACAGCATTGTGACATAAACCAGAAAGAACATTATCATTCATGTCATACGAGGCGTCCCAACAAAACTTGCTTTTCTTTTCTGAGGGTTATTTTCTATGTAAGATAGATACTATTAGAACACATATTTCTGCATACTTGTCTTTCAAAAATGTGTTTCATATGGAATGTGTTCCTTTTTCTAATTTCCAGCTAAGAGAAATATGAAATATCCAACTCTTGCCTGGAGGCTAAACAGTCTTCTCTAACTGATATAAAAACTAAAGAGAAAAATGGAGAAGGCTTGAATTTGACAAGCACTTACACGTTTGTGCATTTATCTGAATTATCTAAACCCCTTAGGTCTCCACTCATGTGAAAGCATTGTGAAGTTTTTGGACGATTCTCTTATTTCTTGCTTTCAGCTTAGTAGAAGATGGCTCAAGATCTTTGAAAAAAGACCGCTACTTTACAGTTTGTGTGTGGTCAAATGATCAACAAATGAGTTGAGTTTCAAAGGAAAAACAAAACTTACATGCCAACATAAATTCTGTAGGCATTTAAATTATAAAATGTAGTAAAATAATGGCATGATAATTTTTAAAATAATTATTTCTTTGCTTTTGTTTGTGCTGGATCTTCACTGCTGTGTGGGCTTTCCTCTAGTTGCAGCAAGTGGAGGCTACTCTAGTTGCATTGCAAAAGCTTCTCATTGCAGTGGTGTCTGTTGCTGCAGACCTTGGGCTCTAGAGCTTGAGAGCTTTAGCAGTTGTGGCACGGGGGCTCAGTAGTTGTGCCACCTGGGCATAGTTACTCTGAGGCATGTGGGATCCTCCAGGATCAGGGATCAAACCTGTGTCGCCTGCATTGGCAGGCAGATTCTTGACCACTAAACCACCACAGAAGCCTTGGTATAATAATTTTAAAATATAGCCTGAGCTACACTAAAAAATGAGAAGAGTCGCCGAAGTTAAATGAATTTGGTTGGTTTCTGACTTTATCTCCTGCCTTTTTTTCTCCAGCCTCCTACCACTCTACCCACCTGTTGGCCACATGTGATCCAAAGACATAATCCTGGTTGCCTAGGAAGTTTTTCTTGGATGACTAGGAAGCTTTTTTAGGAATCCCAGCACCCCCGGGGTGGGGTGGGGGACCTTACAATGGAGTCAAGTCACCAGCTAGACATGATGTCTTGTGTACCAGAGATAAGCTGTACTTACTAACTAGGTTTTTAGTTTCAACAGTCTCTTCTATTCTGATTTTTCAAAATGCTTTTTGTCCTTTAAATGAAGGTCTTGATACTGAACTTGATTCCATCTCCTGTTCGTAGAATTGCAAGCTGATTTTTGGGGTCATCCACTAACTTTGTTTTGTTTGGAAAGGTGTTCTTAGAATCAGGATGCAGCGTCTCACCTGAGAGATAGTAAGTGAAAAGAGTCTTCATTTCTGTGTCTCATTCATTCATTTGTTTGCTTCTTCACTTATCTAAGTATTAAATAATACATTTATACATTCTGTTAATGTGTCCAACATAAATTTTTAGATAAGAACTCCAAGGTTTAGTAACTGATTGGACATTGGGAGAAGTAGAGTGGAACTCTTTACCAGTTCTGATTTTGGAGAAAATTTTGCCAAGCAAATTTGTACTACCAGAGAGCCAGATCATTAATTTTGCAGCCCTCTCCCCTTTGACACCACTCAACAAAACGTGCCCCAAGTCAGGGAATGCTCTGTCTTGGGCCTACTGTCCTCTGTCCTTCCCTCTCAATTCTTGTACAGCCTTGATTTTCATGTTACCTGGGGATGCTGCTTCCATGATGGGAAATTTGGCCAGTTCTTTAAAGAGTGGTTATTTTAAATTGTCAACTAAACCTACTTAGGATGTGCAGCCTTCTTTTTGCTACTTAGTGTAAATGACTATTTAAACTCCATATTCCAAAAGATACCCTTTAAAAGAAGTAATAATTGGATAAGCATAGTGAAATATTTAATAAGCAAATCGAATATGGTATATATATCTTATCCTCGGGGAGCCTCCTTTCTTATGACTATTATGATTTTGTTATTGAACCTTATAACAGAAAAGTAAGACTTAACTTGTAGAATAATGACATAAATGTAATAAAGAAATTACTGTTTTTTAAAAAGTGAGCTACTTTTAAAAGTTACAAAGCCAAGAAGATGCAGGAAGGCAGATTATTTTCAATGCACATCTTGTTTTCCTCTAAGGTGTATCAAAGCAAATACTTCAGATAGAAAACTAACAGCTTTCTATGGAAGGTATGTGATTGATTGCCAGACAAGTGATAAAGACTAGCTTGACTTGATCTTGTTTCTTTCTTTTTTTCATACACGTGCAAACTTCATGTTCGAACTCATTAGTTCAAAACCCACCTTTGTCAGCTAACAAATGGTAATTAGAGTAGACTTAATCCTAATGTACCTCCCAGAGGTATGTTGACAAAAATAATACTGGCGATTCTATTCTGCCTTCACATGAAAATCTGTTCTAAAGACATTATTACAAAAAGTCCTCCTTTATCCTCTACATCTTTGAAGAACTTAGGAATGGTAAATATCATCTTTTTGATTATAAACTCGCAAACAAGAGCTAAATAAAAAGTGGTTATTTTCCTGGCCTGATTATGTTCAGACAAGACATAATCTTTTCATGCTGGTCTGTACAAAGTCTGATTTTTTTCCCCCTAAGATGTTGGGAAATGAAGTGAAAAACTATTTTAATAGTCCCTGTTCTGATTTTTTCTAGATCTTCCATATTTGTTTCTGAAAATATTGAAGGTTAGTAAGAAGACATGAAGAATTGACCTTAGTTTCAAAAAAGTAAACTTGTGATTTTAAACATGTATTTATCAGACAGCTGTGGTAAGCTTTAAAGATACTCACATTAGTCAATGCCATCTCTTAGCATTAAAATTATCCAAAGAAAGAAAGAAAGAAAGAAAGAAAGATCATTAAGCTAGCTATCTTGTGTCCCCTGTAAACACTTTCTTTCATTTTATTTAAGAAAACCAGATTTTAAAAAAATTAAAGGAATGCCCACATACAGAGAAGGAATAATGTTCTTAAGTAACTGAATATACTCATATCATTAACAAACACAGAAGGCACCATTGTTGCTAAGGGAAATATGAGCATTTTTTCCCTTAAAAATAAAAGATATGTAAGACAGTCTAAAGAAAATGAATTAATAGGTTTCTTGTCATGACAGTTTTAATAAAAAAATAAAAACTTTTCTTCTTCTTCTTCTTTTTTTTTTTTTTAGTTTATTTGGCCACAGTGGGTTCTTGGCTGTGGCAGGCAGCATCTAGTTCCCTAACCAGGGATCAAACCTGGGTTCCTTACATTGGGGGCACAGAGTCTTAGCCACTGGACTACCAGGTAATTTCCCCCAAGAACAACTTTTTTAATAGAATGAAAAATTACTTTTATGTGCATCAGTAAGCATTTTTTATTTTAAAAATATTTTAATTATATTTTTAAATATTTGCAAATTATATTTTAAAAAATATAATCCATTTATATTATTTAAAGTTATACACCATTTGCAGTGATTTTGGAGCCACAACAAATAAAGTCTGACACTGTTTCATTGTTTCCCCATCTATTTTCCATGAAGTGATGGGACCAGATGCCATGATCTTCGTTTTCTGAATGCTGAGCTTTAAGCCAACTTTTTCACTCTCCTCTTTCACTTTCATCAAGAGGCTTTTTAGTTCCTCTTCACTTTCTGCNTGCACGCAAGCACTTCTTAGGAAAGGGAGCAAAGGCTAAGCTGCTTTTTAATACTTAGTATGATGTCATCTGTAATAATATAACAGTAAGCTGGGGCACAAAAGGGTCAAATACCTCTTAGAATAATAATGGTGGAGCCCATTTTTCTGAGGAAGTAAAAGTAAAGATAAAAGTTTTAACAATAGCCTTTTATTCTTCACACAGACACAGACATACACACATACATGTATGCAGATGTGCATGAACATATTTTGGATTTGAGATTTGGTTTTATAATCTTAGTGCCCACCATGATAAGCATTACCTACTAGATGATCTAGTGGGAAAAGAAAACATATTTTCCTCTTGTGTACTTGCTGAACTAGAGTTGAAACAATCATATTTAATTTTAATCATGTAACAGGAATACATCCCAACTTCTTGAACTAAAGAGATTCCTATAAACATTTGACCAAAGTTAGAGATGCCATTCAAGTTGCTAAATATAAAAGGGATCAAAAAGAGAAATTTCTACCATGGAAGAAAGTGGTAAGATTTCCCAAACATGAGCAAAGGACTGAAATAGGAAGGTAAAGAAGTATTCCTTTAGGAAAATTAATATTTTTTGAAGAGAATTGGAAAGGAATTCTATGAGAATCTATGTGTAAAAGTGTAAAGAAGCGACTGCATTAACTACATTGGGAGGGATTCCAATTTTCCTTTCTTCCGATTTTATTACCATCCAACAAGTTCCTCAGCTAATTTTAATGTAGCAATGTGTTTAATGTGGTAGAAGCNGATAAGCATTACCTACTAGATGATCTAGTGGGAAAAGAAAACATATTTTCCTCTTGTGTACTTGCTGAACTAGAGTTGAAACAATCATATTTAATTTTAATCATGTAACAGGAATACATCCCAACTTCTTGAACTAAAGAGATTCCTATAAACATTTGACCAAAGTTAGAGATGCCATTCAAGTTGCTAAATATAAAAGGGATCAAAAAGAGAAATTTCTACCATGGAAGAAAGTGGTAAGATTTCCCAAACATGAGCAAAGGACTGAAATAGGAAGGTAAAGAAGTATTCCTTTAGGAAAATTAATATTTTTTGAAGAGAGTTGGAAAGGAATTCTATGAGAATCTATGTGTAAAAGTATAAAGAAGCGACTGCATTAACTACATTGGGAGGAATTCCAATTTTCCTTTCTTCTGATTTTATTACCATCCAACAAGTTCCTCAGCTAATTTTAATGTAGCAATGTGTTTAATGTGGTAGAAGCTAGTGATGCAAAGTGGCAGGGGAAGGATAGATTGAGAAATGGGCAGAAGGGATTATAGGTCTACGGTTGCCCTTCTGTACCTTTTAAGAGATTATCCAGTTCCTTAACAGTGTACATCTTTGATCTTTGATCACCTAGGGCTATTTTGCAACTCCAGAGGGGTAGGAAACTGATAATTTATAGGAAACTACAGGCAGGTAATGCAGATAAATCTTTTCCAGAGTAATGCAGATTAAATTGTCCCTGAGAGACAATTAATTTGTCCCTGTGTTATTAATTTAAAGATTCACATTAATCTATAACAGGAGTTTCTAAAGTATGATTCAGAGTCCCCTCAGAGTCCCCGAGACCTTTTCTAGAGTCCTAAAAGGTCAAAGCTATTTTCATTATAATACTAGAATATATCTACCTTTTCCACTTTTATTCTTTCACAAGTTTACAGTGGAGATTTCCAGAAGCTACATGACATATGATATCACTACAGATGAATGCAGAAACAGATATGAGAATCCAGATGTCTTCTGTTAAGCCAGACATTAAAGGGATTTGCAAAAATGTGAAACAATGCTACTTTTCTCACTAATTTGAGTGTGTTTTGGAAAGCATGACAAATTTTTACAAATATATTACTTATGATTTAAAATACTATCTCTCACCTCAAAATTGAATAGCTGTCACATTTCTTCTTGCATCTCAGAATTTCAACTTTTAATATTTAATTTTAGTGAATTTGTAATTTATTTTGCTATGTGGTATGAGTTAGGGATTTTTTCCTCAAATAGTTGGCTAGCTTTTTTATTAAATAAAAAATTCTTTATTAATCATTTGATATGGTACCTCTGTCATATATTAAATTTTAATATATTCATGATTGAATCTTGATCTTCTGATTATTATATTACTTCTTTGTATTCTAGTATGTTGTAGAATTTTTAAATTATTAAAATTTGAATATAATAGTATGCTAATTTTTAATTATTAAAATGTATTATATACATAAACATTTTTTTTATTGGTTCTGTTTCTCTGATGTCTGTGGCTTAGTCACTCAGTTGCAACGCCATGGACTGTAACCCACCAGGCTTCTTTGTCCATGATATTTCCCAGGTAAGAACACTGGAGGGGGTGCCATTTCCTTTTCCAGGGATCTTCCCAACCTAGGAATCCAACCCAGGTGGTCTCTAGAGAACGCTAACACAACTACCTTAAATATTAGGTTGGTGAAAAAGTAATTGTGGTTTTGGACTTTGAATTTTAAATCATTTTTCATTTCAGTTCAGTTCAGTCGCTCTGTCATGTCCGACTCTTTGTGACCCCAGGAATCGCAGCACGCCAGGCCTCCCTGAAAATCATTTTAATTAGGCTCAAATACATCTTTATTAATCAAAATAGGAACCATTATAATCAACACATTGTTGCCAATGAGAAATGTTTATTTATTCCTGTAGAGTAAAAGTCTGTGCTTTAGGATTCACTGAATTCTTAGAAAACATTTTCTCCCTCCTGCTGGTTGTGGAAGCATTTTTCCTGCATAAAGTTGTCAAGATGCTTGAAGAAGTGGCAGTCATTTGGCGAGATGTCAGGTGAACATGGTAGATGAGGCAAAACTTTGTAGACCAATTCGTTCAACTTTTGAAGCATTAGTAGTGAGACGTGGGGTCAGGAATTGTCATGAAGAAGAATTGGGTTCTTTCTGTTGACCAATGCTGGCTTCAGGAATTGTAGTTTTTAGTGCATCTCATTGATTTGCCGAGCACATTTCTCAGATGTAATGGTTTTGCTGGGATTCATAAAGCTATAGTAGATCTGACAGGCAGCAGACCACCAAACAGTAACCATGACATTTTCTGGTGCAAGTTTGACTTTAGGAAGTGCTTTTAAGCTTCTTCTCAGCCCAACCACTCAGCTGGTCATCACTGGTTGCTGTAGAAATGCCACTTTTCATCACATGTGACAATTCAATAGATAAATGGTTCCTTGTTGTTGTGTAGAATAAGAGAAGATGACACTTCAAAACGATGTCTTTTTTCATTTGCTGTCAGCTCACAAGGCCCCCACTTATCGAGCTTTTTCACCTCTCTAATTTGCTTCAAATGCCAGATAACCATAGAATGGTCAACACTGAATTATTCTGCAACGTCTCTGGTAGTTGTAAGAGGATCAGCTTTGATGATCCTCTCAACTGGTCATTGTCAACTTCTGATGGCCAGCCACTGTTCTCCTCATCTTCAAGGTTCTTATCTCCTTTGCAACACCTCTTGAACCATCACTGCACTGTATGTTCATTAGCAGTTCCTGGGCTAAATGTGTTGTTGATGTTGTGAGTTGTCTTCACCGCTTTACTGCCCGTTTTGAATTCAAATAAGAGAATTGCTTGAATGTGCTTTTTTTGTCAAACATCATTTCCCTAGTCTAAAATAAATATAAAATAAACAACAAGCGATAAGTTATTAGCAAAATAACATAAAAAGAGAAATGTGCATTAAAATGATGTAAAACATAACCACAGCTCTGGAAAAGGTCAGTTTTTATTCCAATCCCAAAGAAGGCAATGCCAAAGAAAGTTCAAATTACACACAACTGAGCTCATTTCACATGCTAGTAAGGTTATGCTCAAAATCCTTCAAGCTACACTTCAGCAGTATGTGAACCGAGAATTTCTAGACACACAAGCTGGGTTGAGGAATGGCAGAGGAACCAGTGATCAAATTGCCAACATTCATGGGATAATAGAGAAAGTGAGGAAATTTAAAAAAACATCTACTTCTGCTTCATTTACTATGCTAAAGCTTTTGACTGTTTAAATGATAACAACCTGGAAAATTCTTGAAGAGATGGGAATGCCAAACCACCTTTCCTGTCTCCTGAGAAAACTACATGCAGGACAAGAAGCAACAGTTAGAACCAAACATGGAACAGTGGGCTGGTTCAAAATTGGGAAAAGAGTACTATAAATCTGTATATTGTCACCCTGCTTATTCAACTTACATGCAGAATAAATCTTGCAAAATGCCAAACAGGATGAATCACAAGCTGGAATAAAGATTGCTGGGAGAAATATCAACAACTTCGGATATGCTGATATTACCACTCTAATGGCAGAAAGTGATGAGGAACTAAAAAGCCTCCTGATGAGGGTGAAAGAAGATAGTGAAAAAAAAAACAAAACTGGCTTTTAAAACTCAACATTCAAAAAGTGAAGATAATAACATCTGATCTCATCACTTCATGGCAAATAGAAGGGATAGAAGTAGAAGCAGTGACAGATTTTCTTTGGGGGGGGCCCTAAAATCACTGCAGATGGTGACTGCAGCCAGGAAATTAAAAGACGCTTGCCTCTTGGAAGGACAAACCTAGACAGCATATTAAAAAGCAGAGACGTCACTGTGCCAACAGAAATCCGTGTAGTCAAAGCTATGGTTTTTCCAGTAGTCGTTTATGGATGTGAGAGTTGAGTCATAAAGAAGGCTCAGCACCAGAGAATTAATTCTTTCGAATTGTGGTGCTACAGAAGAACTAGAGTCCCTTGTGTTGCAAGATCAGACCAGTCAATCCTAAAGGAAATCAACCCTGAATATTCATTTGAAGGACTGATGCTGAAGCTGATCAATACTGTGGCTGCCTGATGTGAAGGGCTGACTCAGTAGAAAAGACCCTGATGCTGGGAAAGATTGAAGACAAAAGGAGAAGGGGGTGGCAGAGGATGAGATGGTTGGATATCATCACCAACTCAGGGGACATGAGTCTGATCAAACTCCAGGAGATAGTGAAGGACAGGGAAGGCTAGCATGCTGCAGCCCACGGCGTCGCAGAGTCACACATGACTTAGTGACTGAACAACAACAACAACAACAAATAACATAACCACATTTATTTAAGAATGTATTTCGATATCAAATTTCAAGTTTCAAAAATGCAAAACTGCAATTAGTTTACACCAACCTATAAAAAATTTTTAAAAGCAGCAATAGCAAGAGCCTATTTGCATTTCAGGAGCATATCTGAGTGGCTACTTCATTGATCCCAGCCTTCTAATTTTTATGTCTTCTAATTATATGTGCTAAATATTTCCTAAATGTCTCTTGTAAGTGGTTTTTAATTGTTTTCTTTCAGCTTCACTTATTTAATATGAACCTGCATGTATAATGACTACATGGTTCTTCATATGAATCTTTCTTTTCTTTACTCAGTTCTTCAGGCTTTCTATATTAACTGCCTTGGCATAGCTAACTTATTCCACATTTCTTTGTCTTTGAAATTCCAAGAGGGGTTTCCTGTGCTCTTTTGGCCTTTCCCACTTTCTTTCTTTTCTTTCTCTCCCCAGATTCTTCTGGGCAGGAATATCAAATAACTATGAAGACATCTGATATTTCCAGAGAGAGGATTTTCTTGTAGGGGAAAAAAAAAAAAAAGAAAACTTTCTGGAAACAGAAAATCATTTTTAGTTGACCACATTAAGAGTTCCAAAACTAAAAGCGTTGGCAGTTTTTATTTTATTGCTTTTTGTGTTAGCATAATGTAGGCTTTCATACTTACTCTGGATGTCTTAGTTGGAATTATTCTTTAGAAAATGATACATATAAAATGTTCTGCAGAATATAGCCTGATGTGTGTGCCAACAGTTCTATCTATCTATCGATCATCTTCTGTGAAATAAGCAATGCATATGAAACAATAGAGCTATATATTGCAAACAAATCTAGAATAATAAGCAGTGATGTGTAATGTAACACAAAGAAAATCCTTTTGGTATCCCATGAATAATTGTTCTAATATATAATTTATTTGAATTTATGTGCTTGCTCTTGAATGCACACATTATCTTTTTATAAATTATTAAAATTTTAGAAGAAGACAAGGAATATGGCAACACAATTAATGTGTTAATTTTGTTTATATGGAAACAATTGAAATAGCATTGCTGCTGTTAAGTTGTTTCAGTCATGTCCGACTCTTCATGACCCNGCAGGAGGAGAAGGGGATGACAGAGCATTAGATGGCTTGATGGCATCATTGACTCGATGCACATGAGTTTGGGTGAACTCCAGGAGTTGGTGATGGACAGGGAGGCCTGGTGTGCTGCGATTCATGGGGTGGCAAAGAGTCGGACACGACTGAGTGACTGAACTGAACTGATACAGCATGACTCATAGTTTCATTGTGTTAGACAAGGCTGTGGTCCATGTGATGAGATTGGTTCATTTTCTGTTTAAATTAAGTTGGATTCTCTAATGATGTTCTTCTTAGGAAGGGATAATTTCATGTAAAGATGGCTTCCATTCACCATCTCTGTTGATGACTTCAATTACAGAGTTTGGATTTTGCTTATGAAACTTGTAGAAAATTCTGAATTTACAGGGGTAACAAAAATAGGTAGATATAAAATGGTCATAACACTTTGCAAAAATGACCCTATAAAAGTCTAATGAATTATATTATGTTAGACTATGTAAGATATTATTAAGATCATAAGTTATTAGATTTTGTCTAAAGGTAACCAATATAATAAATAATAACAGAGTGTAAAATTTTCAAAGAAATAAAGTAAATTAAAAAAAAGAAATATGGAGTATTTTTATTGCTAAGAGAAAAAAAATTATTTGGTGCTTTGAAAGTGGTGATATTTATTCATATTATTCTCATTTCAGATTTTCAACAGAACACTTTAAAATGGAGTGGTATTTTATTGTAATATCAGTTTTATCCCTCTTGCTTCAAGGAGTATATCCATACTCAGAAGAGTTTTACATCCTAAGATATAAATTGGTCACCCTTTATTTGGATAGCTACCTGATGAGCTCAATGGATTTTCTGAGATCCTTTTAAGGTCATTGTCCTATTGTAATTGTGAGGGAAGAATGATTACAGTATAGAATAGCAAGAAATTCTTGATAATTTCTCCTCCTCATCCTTTGAACCCTATTGAAGTTTATGCCTCATTTATTTTGCATTACAGATAGCTTTATTTATACTTGTCTAACTCCTTCATTATTCTGTTTTAAAGGTAAGGATTGTGACATATATATTAGATTGGTACAGACATAATTGCAATTTTGGACCATGAATTTTAATTCATTAAAATGTGCTTAAACATATCTTTATTAATCAATATAGGAACCATTACAATCAACACAATTTTGCCAATAAGAGATAAGTTTGTTTACTCCTATAGAGTAAAAATCTGTGCTTCAGGATTCAGCAAACTCTTGGAGAGCATTTTCTGCCTGTTGCTGGTTGTGGAGGCATGTTTCCTGTAAGAAATTATCAAGATGCTTGAAGAAGTGGTAGTCAGTTGGCAGATGAAAATGGCAGATGAGGCAAAAATTTGTACCCCAATGCATTCAACGTTTGAAGTGTTGGTTGTATGACTTGCACTGTCATGGAGAAGAACTGGGCCCTTTTTGGCCAATGATGGCTGCAGACCTTGCAGTTTCCAGTGATTCTCAGATCTAATGGTTTCACCAGGATTCAGAAAGCTGTAATGGATCCAATGGGCAGCAGACTACCAAACAGTGACCATTAACTTTTTTGGGTGCAAGTTTGGTTCTAGGAAGTGCTTTGGAGCTTTTTCTTGGTCCAACCACTGAGGTGGTCATCACTGGCTGTTGTATGAAATCCACTTTTCATCACATGTCACAATCCAATCTAGAAATGGTTCATTGTTGTTGCATAGAATTAGAGAAGAGGATACTTCAAACAGATGTGGGGTCTTTTTTTTTTTTTTTTGGTCAGCTCATGAGATACCCACTTACTGAACTTTTCCACCTTCCCAATTTGCTTCAAATGCTGAATGACCATAGAATGGTCGACATTGAGTTCTTTGACATCTCTGGTAGTTGTTGAAGGATCAGCTTTGATGAAGGCTCTACGTTGGCCTTTGTCAACTTCCAATGGCCAGCCACTTCATTCCTCATCTTCAAGACTCTCATCTCCTTTGCAAAACTTCTTGAACCACCAATGCATTATATGTTCATTAGCAGTTCCTGGGCCAAATGCATTATTGATGTTGCAGGTTATCTCTGCTGCTTTATGACCCAATTTGAACTCGAATTAAAAAATTGCTCAAATTTGCTTTTTGTCTAACATCATTTCTCTAGTCTAAAATAAATATAAAATATGCAGATAGTGATAAGTCATTAGCAAAAAAGTAATGTGAGAAACATCCATAAAATTACATATAACACGACCACATTTCTTTAAGAACATATTCCAATATCAAACAGCAAAGTTCAACAATACAAAATGGCGATCACTTTCACACCAAACTAATTTGGTCCAATTTTCTCATTTCTTACATTGTTAAGAAAAGTTCTTTTCATCTAAGAGGGAGACCCCAAAATTTGACGAGTTTAGTTGACTGTCAGGAGAACCACATAAAACCCACTCTTATTATTAGCTAGCCATGTGACTGATATTGAGTAAATCACTTTTAAGCTGGTTGTGCCTCAGTTTCTTCATCAGTAAAATGAAAGAGTTGAACCAGGTAATCCTGAAGTCACATATTCCAGTTCTAAAATGCTGCAGAATATATGATCTCAATAACAAAGCATTGGTCTTCCTTATTAACATAACTGCTAGAAATCTAAGGAGCATGTTTACATCCGAAATATTTGGATTTCATGTGCTATCAATCATCTAAAACCTACAAAATGGTTTGGATTCCAGAGTTTTATTTAGGCTCTTTTCATTAGCAAATGTGCTGAATTGATTGGTTTAATGTGTTCTGATCACTGCTCCTACTCTGTGCCAAGACTGGGCAAAGGAATCCTTCCTCGTAGATTAAGTCACTTTAGAGAGATGTTGTACCTCCTGTAAGAATTTTTGGATCGCAGTATTCACATTACCTTGCCATGTTTCCCCAGGCAGAAACTTGTCTGGTGGTGCAGGCAAAAGAATTCAAGACGAAAGTTTTGTTTTGTACTCTTGCTTGTTATCTTGACTTTGTAACCTGTACTGAGTCAAGGGGCCAAGCTCCCCTGTACACTGCCCCCCACCCCCAGCTTATCTCTTAGACAAAAATGAAGGGACTGCAAAAGGAAAAGAGTGTATATCTGACTCTCAGGTATACAAGGTAAAGACCAAATGTGAGTAACTGTTCATTTTGGATTAAATGTATTCTGCAATAATAAGTTGCCCAAGTTCCTAAAACTACAGATTTTCTTTAGCTCTGCATTCTGAAACAAAACAAGCACATTCCCCACCCACACACACACTTTGCAGAGCTGTACTTTGGCACTGAGGGTGTGACTCTGAAGTCATAATAAACAGAGTAGCCAACAAAAACCACTTAACGAGGCCCACCTATACAGTGTGACCCAGTACAGGATAAACCTCACTCAAATATTTCACCTGGCAGGGGTTCAAGTTCTGAAGCTGAATGAGTTTGCTTTTGTTTCTCACTAGATTGGGAAGAAAGAGGGCTTGTTGAGAAGGAAGGCAAAGAAGGGAGGAATGAGTTAAGTCCTAAGCATCTTTAGTTCTTTTGCTTTGCTTCTTTTCAAACAAATACACCACACTGAATAGCATGTGGAAAATTGGCATTTCCCGTGAATAAAAATTAACTGGCAAACAACAAAAGGAAAAACGGAGGAATGCTGTTGGATGCTGTTTGCCTTGTCTTGTCTTGTCAGAGAAAGGCCACGTGTGAATCAAATGGTTTAAGATGAATTTTACCTACACATCTGGCTCCTGTTCAGATGTCTTAGATTTCTGAGTCAATCTTGCTTACTTGGGTGGGTTTTTTAAATAAATTTTTTTTCCTGTAAGTTAAGAATAAAAAAGGAGAGGACCATAAAAGTAGTATGGTGAACAATTACTCAAATGTTCCACTTCAAAAAGCTTCCTAACTTTTGTTTTATTTTGGGGAAACATTTTTAAAAATTAGTTAAAAAGCCCGAAAACCAATAAAAGTATCTGTAGAGTTCTAGTCTTTGGAGAAGATTCCTAATCTGGTATTTTCAAATGAAAGCATGTCTTTTTAAGAAAACACCCAATGGAGTATTGTAAAGTAAAATAAAGTAAAATTTTAAAAAAAAAAGAAGACACATAAACCTTTTTTCAATATCAAAATACTTTTTTTCAT
>SJYV01047658.1:0-23676 GCA_006410875.1 Neotragus pygmaeus | reverse complement strand
CAATAATAAGTTGCCCAAGTTCCTAAAACTACAGATTTTCTTTAGCTCTGCATTCTGAAACAAAACAAGCACATTCCCCACCCACACACACACTTTGCAGAGCTGTACTTTGGCACTGAGGGTGTGACTCTGAAGTCATAATAAACAGAGTAGCCAACAAAAACCACTTAACGAGGCCCACCTATACAGTGTGACCCAGTACAGGATAAACCTCACTCAAATATTTCACCTGGCAGGGGTTCAAGTTCTGAAGCTGAATGAGTTTGCTTTTGTTTCTCACTAGATTGGGAAGAAAGAGGGCTTGTTGAGAAGGAAGGCAAAGAAGGGAGGAATGAGTTAAGTCCTAAGCATCTTTAGTTCTTTTGCTTTGCTTCTTTTCAAACAAATACACCACACTGAATAGCATGTGGAAAATTGGCATTTCCCGTGAATAAAAATTAACTGGCAAACAACAAAAGGAAAAACGGAGGAATGCTGTTGGATGCTGTTTGCCTTGTCTTGTCTTGTCAGAGAAAGGCCACGTGTGAATCAAATGGTTTAAGATGAATTTTACCTACACATCTGGCTCCTGTTCAGATGTCTTAGATTTCTGAGTCAATCTTGCTTACTTGGGTGGGTTTTTTAAATAAATTTTTTTTCCTGTAAGTTAAGAATAAAAAAGGAGAGGACCATAAAAGTAGTATGGGTGAACAATTACTCAAATGTTCCACTTCAAAAAGCTTCCTAACTTTTGTTTTATTTTGGGGAAACATTTTTAAAAATTAGTTAAAAAGCCCGAAAACCAATAAAAGTATCTGTAGAGTTCTAGTCTTTGGAGAAGATTCCTAATCTGGTATTTTCAAATGAAAGCATGTCTTTTTAAGAAAACACCCAATGGAGTATTGTAAAGTAAAATAAAGTAAAATTTAAAAAAAAAAAGAAGACACATAAACCTTTTTTCAATATCAAAATACTTTTTTTCATGCATAATAGTACCCCCCCCCCGCCCAATATGTGCTGCATGAACTTAAACTATTTGAAATCAAGACCTCATTTTATTCTAGGGAATTTAGAACTGTTTATTTATCTCTTGTGCTGTGAGGTTATCCACTGACCAAATGTGTTCAGTCCCAGTAAAAAGCTGGAAGCAAGACTCATGGCTGTCTTGGTCCTTACTGTCTTCCTTGGAAGCATAAAACCATCCGACACAACTTATTTCATTTGAAGAAATTATCCTCTGAATATAGAACAGACACTATTTGCCATGCCAACTCCATCATGACTTGTGGTGGAATCAATTAATCAAAGCAGGTATCAAGTGAAAGAACATATGTTCAGTGACAGAGATCAACTTTCCTGAAGAAGAGCTTCAGGCAAAGTTGCACAAGCTTATATTTTGGTGACAAGGATGTCAAACAACTCATCGCATATGTAAAATAACTCACAACCAAGACCTTTTCAATAATACCAAAGTCATGGGGTTTTCACTATTCTCCATATCATTAAATTATAATGACTAATGGTGCATTTCAAATAGTGTTTAACTTTCAAAATAATTGGACATTAACTTCAAGGGAAAATATATCACGAGGGGAATAAGTCCCCTACAAATGATACTGCTCAGCAAGGCCAGACTTCATAATCTGATATCAGGTTGGAGCCATCTGAAAGGCAAGAACTTTAGAATCAGACTGGCTGAGTTGTATGGGAACTTAGGTCACTCAGCGTAACTATATTACTTAATGAATGAAGAAGCTTAATGATAGCAAATGACTACCCAGCAAGTTATGAGCAAAGCTTGATCAAGACTCCCAACTCCTAGTCCTATGTCCATTACATTTACAGCATTTTATGTAGTTTCTGGGGTGATATACTTGTCTTCATTTCATACCAATGTCTCTGGCCTCTGGCATTAAGAGAGAAGTGCCTGGGTTGGAGCTGAGGATATGAGAAAGGATGGCACACTAAGTATCCTTTGGAAATAGTGGCAGTGTCTCTCCTGAGCTCAGAATCATACAACTGCTCACTCTAAATAAGAGTAGAGTGAAAGGAAATTTTTACTGTCTTTTGAACAGAACCAGAAGCTCAGTTCCTAAGAAGCAAATATTTTCCCCAATGATTTTATCATTTGGATGAATTGCTACTGTGTGTGCATGCTAAGTCACTTCAGTCATGTCTGACTGTTTGTGACTCTATGGACTGTAGCCCACCAGGCTCCTCTGTCCACGAGATTTTCCAGGCAAGAATACTTGAGTGGGTTACCAAGCCCTCCTCTGGGGCATCTTCCTGACCCAGAGATCAAACTCGCATCTCTTAGGTCTCTTGCATTGGCAAAATTTCTGTTAGAATGTGGCAATATCTTTCTGAAGACAAATATCGCTGCAAAAGCAAAATAAAAAAGAGAACTGCTGTTATATTTTTTTCAGTGACCTGTTTTTCAATTAGTCATTGTGTATGTGTGTGTGCATACAAACTAAGTGAAAGTATTTTTAAGTATTTTGATCACAAATTTAAAAAAGAAAAGTTAAATATTACAAAGGTAACTTTTATGTTTGATATTATTTGTTTAAAAGATTTAAAGCAGAGCATGTTCAGCAGAATTTGAAAGGTTCATAATTGTTTACTGTAGCAGCAGGTGATTATGAAAGGGTTCAGAAACTATTTTGCGGGGCCCTCCAAATTATTCATCATTTGAATCAGTCCAATGTGTTCAGTTTTCGCAGACCAGCTTAGTATCACTGCCAAATTAAAGCTGGCATCTTGAAAGCTTATTGAATCTTTTTGACCAAGTGCTTTGCAGTTGTTTAAAATTTTGCAAAGCAAGAAAGAATAATTATCAAAGATGGAAGAGCACTTGCCCATGAAAATAAAATTTTAACACTGTCCTCTAAGAATTGTATTCTCTATGGAAACATCATATTTCTCTTGTATGCTGGTGAATATGCAGCTATGCCTCAACTCAACTCTTGTCTTCCTGGAAACTTCCCTCATCTTACTTTGGTTCATAATAGTTGACTTCCAGTACTGCAGAACAGGGTAATTTAACCCTCAAAAGCACTAACACTGAAAGTATTATTTCTCATCATGGTTTTTTAAGTTTGACTTTATTTTTTTTTATTGGTTACTTTATTTTTTCTTACCTTATTTTTTTTTTAATTTTTATTTTATATTGGGATAGTAGTTGATTTACAATGTTGTGTTCATTTCAAGTATGCAGCAAAATGATTCAGTTATACATATACTGTATTTCTTTTTGGAAGAGACTTCAGATCAAACCCACATGTGTCTCTTGCTCGGGTGGTGTGAGAGTCTCATATAGTGAGACATATTGGGAGGCCATATAGAGGCCATATTGGGAGACAATATTCTATGGGTGTCTCACATTTTGTGAGCAGAAGAAATGACTTGCCATGTTTAGAACTATCTTCCCAAGGGTATTTGCATAGCAAACAGCCTTGGCAGGTTGATAATCTTCCTCTAGAGCAGAGGGCAGATTATTTTTCTTCTTCCATATAATAAAGGTAATATCTCCTTAAGGTAAAGATCAGAGAGGTTTATTGTCCATTATCAAAAAAGCAGTTTCCCTAAACTTGGGATTTATGTCCTTTAAAGAAACCCATTGCATGGATAGCTAACACTTTGGCCCACCTTGCAATGACCTATGGAAGTGGGGCTCAAGGAACTGTCACAATGCAGATACTTCAATTACTCCCACTGTTTTCAATAATAAACTGTCCTTTGATTATGACCCAGTGTCTCATGTCTTCTGTTGGTACTGCCATCCGTGAAACTGGCAGGTCAGGTTGTTAGTTTGCAAGTAGGATAAAGTCTCAGTTCTTTCACAGTTCTTGACAGGGAGCTGCTAACCCCAGAGTGAATGACCCAACAGACAAAGACAGAAGCTCAGGTGATTTTTGAAACAGCTGAGAAAGCCACATTTCATTATTTCCATAGGGTTCTACTGGCCAGCCTTGATTCTGTGTGGGAAGGGACTAGACAAAGGTGGGAAATACCAGAAAGTGAGAACCATCAAGAGTTATTCTGATACATGGTTATCACAGCTCTTCTAAACATTATAAAGATTGCAAAAGCTTGAGCTCAGAAATAATATATTGATTATCTTTATGTTTCCTGCAGAACTCAAACTAGTGTCTTTCATATAATATCCACTCAAAATACTATTTATTGAATTGCAGCTTCTCTAAATATATTAAATACGGTATAGAGAACAAAATTTCCATGTGAAATATGATGAGTAAGTCCATAAAATATAAAATATTTATCAGTGTACCTTTTATTATCTATTAAACAGAAGAAATCTCAGCACTGAATCAGAAGTGGTTCACTAACTAGCCCTGTAAAGATCCAAGATAAGAGGAATAACTGACTAATTTGATTGCCTAATAATTTCTGCTGCATCAAAATCTTCTGAGTATTATAGAATAACATCAAGAAAATAAGATTTGTAGAATGTGTGGCCAAATCTCAAACACTCCAACCATACAAATTTTTCAAGAGTGAGATAAGGAGAATGGACAAAAAGACAAAAACATTCTAATTCATTTGAATAACTTAATTGGAGAATAATCAGAAAATTAAAGGTTTTCTTTTAAATCATTTTTTAAATTTANCTCCAACCATACAAATTTTTCAAGAGTGAGATAAGGAGAATGGACAAAAAGACAAAAACATTCTAATTCATTTGAATAACTTAATTGGAGAATTATCAGAAAATTAAAGGTTTTCTTTTAAATCATTTTTTAAATTTAAAAACATTTTTAAAATTATAGAATTAATAATTTAACTGGGGAAAATGATTTGGATTAATCCTTAGATTGCTTCCAGTTGTAATTATAGAATTCAACTGTATTTTTATGGACGTGTACTAAAATCCCTAAGAGCAAATAAATTTGGATTAAGTTGGAGACATGAAATCATATTCCATTTGGGGTCCATTTAAATTTGTAAATTCACTTTGTAAGTTAAGGAGGGGGTAAAATAACATAAAACAAGGCCACTAGCTGTAAACAAATTACTTCTGATGCACAAAGAAACAGTAACCTATCTATCCCCACGCTAGGGAAAATGATTTACTGTAAGGAACTTCTTGAGAGATGGAATGATACCCAAAACACGTTTACTCTATCTCATGTACAATTTAAAGGATTTTCAAAATTAACTTTGACATATACAATTCTTTCCCTATAAGAATCTTTAGAATCGAATCCCTGAATAATACAGCAGCAACACCATGCACTATTTTTATGAAATTGTCAGACAGAAAGAAAAAAGAAGAGAGACTTGAGTGTGGTGGTGTTTTTCATCTAAATATTTATAATCAAGGTTACATCTTCAAATCCTGAATTATTTTGGTTCATGATATCAGCTAAGCTAATAGAACAGACTTCTTTGAAGCTCAGTGACTGAGATTTATCAAAGAAACCTACCGTGATCTCTGAAGAAATAATCTTCAAATTCTTATGCAGTTATTCTAGTTCCTGGCCTGGGAGCATAATGAGTTTAAAGCATTAATTAGGAACACATTCCATCTTTTGCCTCCCATGGTTAAACTGTTTAATTAAAAGCCTAGAAGCCTTCTGGGTAAAACAATCAGCACATAGTGTGATCATCTCCCTCTTACTCTCTTTGCTTTGTGCTTTTTCATCTTTTGGAACTTAATTCATTTATTCTAGGACTGTTTGGCACTCTCTACTCAGGCAACAGTAGAAAAAAGAAGTCAGTAGTAGTTTGGTTTGTGTAGATTCTCAGCAAGATTGACTTCTGATTGTTGAAGACAGTCATGCACTGCACAAATATTTATTGAGTGAAAACCAACTAAGTTTCCTGACACTGCTGGATGTTTTGAAACATCTGATGAATCAAACATTGCTCCTTGTTTGCATGTTCAGGCAAGGAATGCTCAGGCAAGAAGGGAAGATGAGACTGGAACACAGCTATCTATAATCCAGAGAGGTAAATATTAAAGTAAACCTTACAACAATGGAGACAGAGAAGAGATTATTTCTCGACAGGAGGAATTAAGAGAAAATACAAGAATAAGCTGGGATTTAAGGTCTACTAGAAAAAATTTAGACGTGCAGAGTTTGAGGAATGAAAGAATGTGAGGAAAATAAGAGACAAAGTAGGCAAGGGCAGTGTGGATTACCAAGGAAACGTGTATAAAAGGAAATAATGTAGGAAAAATTGAGTTAAGGTTAAAACAGCCACTGAACTGAACTGAAAAACAGTAAAGCTAGGCTTTAAATTCTACAGGTAACAGGAAACCATCATAGCTTTTATTTTTTTAGCAGAGTGGTGACATAGTCTAAATTTGCTTGAATGCAAGGGAATGAACATGGTGAGGCCATTTAGGATGTCAAATCATGCAGGTTCTTGTTAAGCCTTTTCAATGATTTTGGACTTTATTCCAAGGCCAAAAGGAAAACATTATTAAGAAGGTTTTAATTGGTGAACTAGTTATTTAGATTTGTATTTTAAATAATTAACTCAGATTATAGTGCAGATTTGATTGGAAAGAGTAAGAATCGAAACAGGAAACTAGCCTGCTTCTTTTAGCTTTTAGTATTTACAGGCTGCCCTTTCTGCTTGAGAACCCGTTTTACATGACAAACGATTCTGGCTTGACTTGGTATCCTCTTTAAAGCATCTTTTTGCTATTCATCATCTGGTCTCTCACCTTGTGACCATACCTAAAAACTGTTTCTTCCTTCAGTAGAATCAGTATACTGGACCGACTCATTACATGGCTTCCCCAGCAGGGTGTTTGTGAGTGTGTGCGTGTGTGTACTCAGTCACTTTAGTCATATCCAACTCTTTGCTACCCTAAGGACTATAGCCCTCCAGGCTCCTCTGTCCATGGGATTCTCCAGGCAAAAATACTGGGATGGGTTGCCATGCCCTCCTCCAGGGGATCTTCCCTAGCCAGGGATGAATCTGAGTCTCCTGTGTCTCCCTATCCCCTGAGCCACCTGGGAAGCCCAGTAGGTGGGTAAGTTCAGTTCAGTTCAGTCCCGTCACTCAGTCGTGTCCGACTCTTTGCGATCCCATGAATCGCAGAACGCCAGGCCTCCCTGTCTATCACCAACTCCCGGAGTTTACTCAGACTCATGTGCATTGAGTCTGTGATGCCAAACAGTCATCTCATCCTCTGTCGTCCCCTTCTCCTCCTGCCCCCAATCCCTCGCAGCATCAGTCTTTTCCAATGAGTCAACTCTTTGCATGAGGTGGCCAAAATATTGGAGTTTCAGCTTTAGCATCAGTCCTTCCAATGAACACCCAGGACTGATCTCCTTTAGAATGGACTGGNGGTCATCATATATATATATATTCTGTTTTTACATTTTCTTCCCTTATAGGTTATTACAACATATTAAGTATAGTTCCCTGTGCTATACAGTAGGTCCTTGTTGGTTATCTATTTTATATAGTAGTGTATATATTTTAATCCTAAACTCTTAATATATCCCTCCTCTACTTTCCCTTTTGGTAACCATAAGTTTGTTTCCTAGTTTATGAGTCTATTTCTATTTTGTAAATAAGTTCATTTGTATTATATTTTAAGATTCCACATAGAAGTGATATATATTTGTCTTTCTCTGGCTTACTTCACGTAGTAAAGAGAATTTTTAAATGTCTAGCAGTTCATCAAGCACCATGTGATATTCTTTCCACTTGGAACAATGAGAATATTCTTATCTTTGGAAATTTTATTTTTATTATTTTAAATATTTATTATCTAAAATTATAGTATTTTAACTTAATATTAATAAATTTATTTTTATTATTTAAAATTAATTCCCATTTACAAGTAAAAGTAAAGAGTGCATGGCATAAACCACAAATATATGTTTTATCAAAGAATACTTAATTGCCTGGAGGTAACAAAGGGAAGATAAGGTGTCAAGGGAAGGATTTTTCTCTCTTCTTGAATTCTCTCACAAGTTAAACAAATCAGGAAAAATAAATTTTCAGATCATGAAAATTAAGCACCTTCATTTTTTTTTTCTTTTTTGGCTACAGTGGATGTATGGAGTCCTACCCCTTGACCACCAGGGAATTCCCCTCATTTTTCAAATTAACCATTTTTTATTATTTTGCTGTTGTTTCCTAACCAAGACCACTTAAGAATCTTATTCAAAATTATCTTTACAGAGGCAGCATTATGGTGTAGTAAAAGAGCTGGGTCTGGAGCCACCCTAATTGGATTTGAATCCTAGCTCCACAGCTAATGGTAGTGTGACTTATGAACATTAATTAACCTCTTTGAGACTCAGTTTCTTCAGTTGCAAAATTGAGATATAATATTATTCTCATAGGGCTGATGTAAGGATTATATTAGTATATCTAAAGTACCTTCAGTCTGACAGATAGTGGAAACTTGATAAATAATATTATTGTTAATACAATTATTACACCAAAACACAAAAGTTACTTTGTAGAGTGAAAAAAAATGTTTTTAGTCTTATAAAAATATTTTTATATTGTCCAAGTGAAACTAACTCATTAATTTTTTGTTTATTTCATATTCAACCAGTTATGATAACATGAAGATATAATCTGAATGTCCCCTTTATTTTTATTTCTCACATTGCACAGTTAATGCTTTAACTCATAATACTGTCTGGACATTTTTACCCATGATGGTTTCTGCTCTTTATTCTCTCTCTTAACTTCTTAAATCCAATACTTTTAATACCTCATTTTTCTTGTTCTTATTGTTTGAACAGAGAAATAGCAAAAACTAGAAAATATGTAGTTATTTGAGTTGTACTTGAACTTTAATTTGTGTATATGTAATTGATTACCCATGTTTGACTTGGTGGGCATAGGATTTAATTGTTCTGAGCTTGAATATCACCACCAGGTACTCAACTAAGTCAATGTGTATTAGTAGGTCAGTCATGTCCGACTCCTTGAAACCCTATGGACTGTAGCCTGCCAAGGCTCCTTTGTCCATGGAATTCTCCAGGCAAGAATACTGGAGTGGGTTGCCATTCCCTTCTCCAGAGGAACTTCCCANTATTAGTAGGTCAGTCATGTCCGACTCCTTGAAACCCTATGGACTGTAGCCTGCCAAGGCTCCTTTGTCCATGGAATTCTCCAGGCAAGAATACTGGAGTGGGTTGCCATTCCCTTCTCCAGAGGAACTTCCCAAACCAGGGATCAAACAGGGATCAAACCAGGGTCTCCTGCATTGCGGGCAGATTCTTTATTATCTGAGCCAAATAAGTCAACAGATCCTCTCATTTCAGTGTAAATATAAGCACAAGGAAGTCTCCTTAAAATGTAGATTCTTGGAACTTTCAACAAGCTTCCAGGTGGTTCTGAAGATGCTGGTCCTCAGATCACACCTGAAGTACCAAGGCTCAGTACTTCCTACTAAAGCAGTACTTTAAACAAGAGAATAAGAACCTTACTGCTTTGGTCTCCATTGCTACCTCTCCTCACCAGGGGCCAATAGCATTAAAACTTAGAGCACTTTTTCTGGTGACTCCATACTATGTATGTCTCAGAATCCAGTTCAATATAATGCCCCATTTTATATTTGCTCCATTCTACTTTCAACATTTTCAAATACTCAGCCATTTTTACATTATTCTATGCCATGGGTTCTCAAGTGTGCATGAGGGCTTATTAAAACACAGTTTACTAGGCCCGATACGGAAAGCTCTTGATTTAGTAAGTCTGAGATAGGGTTGAAAATCTATACTTTCAACAAATTCCTAAGCAATACAGATGCTGCTGGTCAAGCACATACTTCAAAGCCGCTGTTTTATGCAATAGTGTACATGCAAGAGGAGAAGGCAATGGCACCCCACTCCAGTACTCTTGCCTGGAAAATCCCATGGATGGAGGAGCCTGGTATGCTGTAGTCCATGGGGTCGCGAAGAGTCAGACATGACTGAGCGACTTCACTCTCACTTTTCACTTGCATGCATTGGAGAAGGAAATGGCATCCCACTCCAGTGTTCTTGCCTGGAGAATCCCGGGGACAGGGGAGCCTGCTGGGCTTCCGTCTATGGGGTCGCACAGAGTCGGACACGACTGAAGTGACTTAGCAGCAGCAGCAGCAGTACATGCAAGAAAACCATAACCAAAGAAAACTCATACCAATATTCAGTGATTTAAAATAAAGAGAGAGAGAAAGTTCAAATAAATCCAAAAGAAATATTTTTCTTATTTGAATAAGTCAAACTGGAAAAGCAGGTCCTTTCAAACTTTCCAAAAGAAAAAGGAGATAGGATTGGAAAGGCAACTTCAAAGTCAAGGGCGCTCCCTGGAAAATGTACCACATACAAGCTAAGAATAGAAGTGTGAAAAAAACAAATCTTAACCACCCTCTGAAGCAAGAGAAACATTGGTTCATGAGATGTGTAAGCACTGCTCTTGAAAGTAGCACTTGAGAAATATCAATATTGTGAACTATAAAGGAAAGGAAAATATCTGATATGTAGTCACATTAAAATATTTCATAATTATTCCCTTGTTTAGACTGTTGAGATGAAGTCCTCCAGGTTTAAGTGTAACCCTTTAAGTAATACAAAATGAGAGAGAATTCTGTGACCTTCTTACCTTCCTCGAGTGTTAGAAGGACTAACATGCTAACCAAGGAGAGGCAAGATGAGAAATTTTGTTAGGATGGTAATGATTCCTTTATTTGAATGTTTTGGACTGAAACAATGTCTTTAAAAATAAAAATAGATGTTCCTGGAAAAGTTTATACTGGGGAGGATTTTAGGGAGTCAATGAGTTCAGAAGTTGCCACAATTCCTAATTTGACTTTTAGAATATTTATTGGGAGCATCAGGAAGCTTCTGGACTTTGAATTATTTCTATTCCTAACGTAAATTGAATCAAAAATGAATTCAGAATGATTCACCACATCAATTAAATACTTTCTGCTTATAAAATTTCCTCTTAGATTTGAAAAAATTTAGACTTTCTTGATGAATTAACACCATACCTTCGGAAAACATCATTTACATTTGAAAATTTGAGGTAAAGTTAGCAAATAATAATGACAAGTTTTCTCTAAAATATGTAACAGTTTTCAGGAGATATATTATAAATTTACTTTTTATAAAGTAAATTGTAAGAATGTTTTCTCAAAAGGCAAAAGAAATAAAAAGCAAAAATAAACAAATGAGATCTAAAGAAACTTAAAAGCTTTTGCACAGCAAAAAAAAAAAAAAAAAAATCAACAAAATGAAAAGATAACCCATGGAATGGGGAAAAAGTATTTGCAAATGATCTGACTGACAAAGGGTTAATATCCAAAACATACAAATAACTCATACAACTCAAAGTATTGGGGTGAGGAATCCAATTAAAAAATGAGCAGAATACCTAAATAGAGATTTCTGTAAAGAAGACATAGATGCTAAGTGGGCACATGAAAAGATATCCAACATAGCTAATTATTCAGTTCAGCTCAGTTCAGTTCAGTCGCTCAGTCATGTTCGACTCTTTGCGACCCCATGAATCGCAGCACACCAGACCTCCCTGTCCATCACCAACTCCCGGAGTTCACTCAGACTCACGTCCATCGAGTCAGTGATGCCATCCAGCCATCTCATCCTCTGTTGTCCCCTTCCCCTCCTGCCCCCAATTCCTCCCAGCATCAAAGTCTTTTCCAATGAGTCAACTCTTCTCATGAAATGGCCAAAGTACTGGAGTTTCAGCTTTAGCATCATTCCTTCCAAAGAAATCCCAGGGTTGATCTTCAGAATTATTAGAGAAATGCAAATCAAAAATCACAATGAGGTATTACTTCGTACTGGTCAGATTGTTACCAAAAAGTGTACAAATAGTAAATGCTAGAGAGGGTATGGAGAAAAGGGGAAACACTTGCACTCTGTTGGGAATGTAAATTAGAGCAGTCATTATGGAAAACAGTATGGCGATTTCTTAAAATATTAAAAATAGAGCTACCATATGATCCTGCATTCCCACTCCTGAGTATATACCAGAAAAAAACTAAAACTCTAATTCGAAAATATACATGCACCCCAACATTCATTGCCACACTGTTTACAATAGTCACAACATGAAAACCACTCAAGGGCCCATCAACAGATGATTAGCTTAAGAAGATGTGACATATATAAACTATGAAATATTGATATTACTCAACCACAAGAAAGAATGGAATACTGCCATTTGCAGTAGCATGGATGGATCTATAGAATATTATGTTTAGTGAAGCAAGTCAGAGAAAGACAGATATTATATGATACCTCTACAATACCTCTTATATGTGAAATCTAAAAAACAGTGCAAATGAATCTACATACAAAAGAGAAACAGACCCACAGACAAATAAAACAAATTTATAGTTACAAGAGCGGAGAGGGAACAGGGCAAACATCTTCATTTGTAAATGCAGAAAACATTGCACACATCATGGATTCTCACATTCCAGTTT
This sequence comes from Neotragus pygmaeus, assembly GCA_006410875.1. Lineage (NCBI taxonomy): Eukaryota > Metazoa > Chordata > Mammalia > Artiodactyla > Bovidae > Neotragus > Neotragus pygmaeus. Next base: position 11,252 of record SJYV01047658.1, on the reverse strand, counting down.
CTAGAATGTAGTCAACTAGTCATACATAGCAACAAGGGAGGCTGAAATATTTAATAGATTATCTCTAGCTGGACATCAATGTGTTTAAAACCATTTAAAAATGAGATTTTAGCTATTTTCCTGAGAGATGCTTTTCAAATGGAGAAATAGTTACTTTGCCCTTAAATTCTGTGGGTTTGCCCTTTCTGTGCCAGAGGCTTTCATACAGCATATCTGGGAACAGAGAAAAAATTTTTTTGGCCAAGTGAATAGTTGCTATCCTAGGAAGCTGGGACTGTGTTAATTTTCTCCAGCAAAGATATCACTTCCAGAATAGCAGCTGCAATCAGCTTAAATCAGCTTTCAATAATCCAGGAATTCTCCAAGGTCCACCAAACAATCTTCCCTGAAGCTGACTTTCTAGATCCTTTTTCAAGAACTTCATAGGTCTGGAAATTCAGTGGGAGATTATAAGAAGTCATGAATCCCTGTTTTCATAATGGAAATTAAATTTCTGTTTAGCAGACATGCACTCTTTCCAGTTACAGAGATTAAGTAATACCTTGTCGGCTGCCCATCCTCTTTATCCTGGAGAACGTTGTTATCAATTAGCCACAGCCACCAATTTCTGTAGGTCAAAACACTGGTTGCCACTCAGTCTCTGCGGCCGATGGCTGATTATGGTAATTGTAACCACCTTTTCTCTTAGGGTTAAGCACTACCACATGGTCTTTCCCAGGACTGTGTTATTTCCATTGAAATGAGAGATCATAAGAAATGAGAGACCCTACTACAATAGCCACATTCTTCATTTTTATTTTCAGTTTGCCAAAGACAACTGAAAAATCCCATGGACAGAGGAGCTTGGAGGGCTATAATCCAAAGGGTCACAAAGAGTTGGACGTGGCTAAGTGCCTGAGCACACACACACACACACACACACACACACACACACACAGACAGCTACAATGAAAATTCTCAAGGACACCGTTCTCTTCTTGATGAAGTTTCTAAATTTCTTATTGCCTTGATGAAAATGAATTTCTCTGAAATCTCCTCATGGACATAGAAGGAAGATGTGTAGGTTACATATAATACATCTACCTTAAGGATCTCAATTTTCAAAACCTTTAGATTTCTTTCTTCACATAAGGCAGGGAAGTTGTGGTGCCTTGACATCAAGAACAGTTGGGTTTCATTGAATCCAGGCTTCAGTAGTCAGCAGAGGAAACTACTAAATGTACTTAAAACTGTTTTGGCTGACACATTAAATTCAAAATGCTAAGTAAGTACATGTCTACAGATAAATCACTCTTATATTCTGTCTGCTCTAGGAAAACACTTTCAGACACCATCCCCACACAGCTCATCATTATATTACTGATGTAACTTTAAAAGATTTTCTAAGCATGCATGGTCTGTCTCTTCTGAAACAAGATAATCAGTTTTCCACCTCAGCAATTCTAGGATCTAGTTCTGTGGATATAGAGGCAATGAAGGAGAATGGGGATGGATATTAAGAAAAACTGATATCCCTTTGTGAGGCAAAAGCCCAGATGGAAAGGTCTTTATGTATGAAAAGATTATTTTTCTCATACAAAGGGAGACAGGCTACTTCTTCATACACAAGAATCTCAGGATCATTTGAGGAATTGAAGTTCACACCTTCAAATGGGTCTATCCAAATGTGCTCATCCTAAACCTCAGAGTCCAGCTACTCAACCAGTGTTCTAACCTTATCATAACAGCTGTGGTGAAGCTGTGTGTTTATACAGTGTAGCAATTCTGCAACCGAAACAATCATATTTTGGGCCCAATCCTCAGGCTTGTCTGCCCTATAGTTACTAGAGAGAAGGGGTTCTTTTAAGGTTACCACAGAAGTATTTAGCTCTCCACTAGCTCTTTGAGCTTGAAATTTAAGTCCTGTACTCATCTTTTGTTTGTTTGTTTGTTTTTGTAAGCTCTCAGGATAGCAGAAACAGCCAGTCTATTCCATACTCTTTGTAACTATCATTGTCATTGAAACCAAATGCAAGAGCCATTTGATATCTGGCTCTTCACCCACATCAGCACTATTTATGATACTATGACATGCCATTACCAGCCTCTCATTGTCCTTCAGGAAGACCATGTGATCATCAAATATATTAACAAATCAGTTCCAGAATACCAAACTGAGGATCTACTTCATGTGGCTACTTCTGGGGTCCAGTACTAGATCAGGCAGAATCTCTACAGGAAATAGAATTCTCCCCCAGATGATCCAGTTTTAACAGTTGGCTACCTATGGATGTGTGTGCAGGTTGAAGGGAGGGTAAGGACACATAATTATGCTAGTGATGATATTACATCAGCAGGAAAACAGCCCACTCCTAGGACCTAGAGCCAAGGATGAAATAAGTTCCTTGAGCCCAGAGAGAGCTAGAATTGTGAAAAAGGACCACCTGGCTGAAGTTTTGAAGTTGGAGAGATACAGCTAGTGCTGAATATACTTGCTGAGTATATAATTCCCTGAATTCTCTCTCTTGGTACCCTCTGATCTCTTGCCAGTGCTTCCACTGGCTGAGCTTAATTGGAAGCCAATCAATAACTCTGGCCACAGAGTTAGGCAGGGGAAGGGAGAAATGGAACCATGAAAGTGTTCACAGGGCTGGGAATGGAGGGGGATGCAAATGGAGANTCTCTTGCCAGTGCTTCCACTGGCTGAGCTTAATTGGAAGCCAATCAATAACTCTGGCCACAGAGTTAGGCAGGGGAAGGGAGAAATGGAACCATGAAAGTGTTCACAGGGCTGGGAATGGAGGGGGATGCAAATGGAGAACTACCAGAAAAGGTAACTATTTCAATTGTCACCACAGTTTATCATTTTACTGATACTATCTCTGTTTTCCACATTTTATAAGCAGAAAAAATGAGGGTCAACATGGCAAAGTAAATCGTTTAATATCACATAACTAGCAAAAATCAAGCCAAGGATGAATCCAAGTCTGTCCAATTCATACTTATATTCCTTTCTCTTCTATATTATCATAACAAACATTTAGATATGAGCAATATGAGCATGGAAATGAGGCCCCTTCATGGATCACAACCAGGTCATGGTGATGTGGTTTGCATACCTCAATGAAGCTATGATCCATGCCATGTAGGGCCACCCAAGATGGATGGGTCATAGTGGATTCTGACAAAACGTGGTCCACTGGAGGAGGGAATGGCAAACCACTCCAGTATTTTTGCTATGAGAACCCCATGAGCAGTATGAAAAGACAAAAATATATGACACCAGAAGACGAGCCCCTCAGATCAGAAAGTGTCCAGTATACTATAGGGAAGAGCAGAGGGAAAATACTAATAACTCCATAAAGAATAAAGAGACTGGGCCAAAGCAGAAATGATGCTCAGTTTTGAATGCGTCTGGTGGTGAAAGTAAAGTTTGATACTATAAAGAACCATATTGCATAGGAACCTGGAATGTTAGGTCCATGAATCAAGGTAAATTGGATGTGGTCAAATGGGAGATTGCAAAAGTGAACATCGACATCTTAGGAATCAAGGAACTATAATAGATGCTAATGGGTGAATTTAACTCAAATGATTGTTATATTTACTACTGTGGGGAAGAATCCCTTAGAAGAAACAAAAGAGTCCAAAATGCAGTACTTAGGTGCAAACTCAAAAACAACAGAATGATCTCAATTTGTTTCCAAGACAAACCACTCAACATCACAGTATTGCAATGGCCAAGTCTATGCCCCAACCACTAATGCCAAAGAAGCTGAAGTCAAATAATTCTATGAAGACTTACAATACCTTCTAGAACTAACACCAAAAAAAAAAAAAAAAAAAAAAAGATGGCCTCTTCATTATAGGGGTTTTGAATGCAAAAGTAAGAAGTTAAGAGATACCTGGAGTAACAGGTAAGTTTGGTGTTCGAGCACAAAATGAACCAGGGCAAAGCTAACAGAGTTTTGTCATGAGAACTCACTGGTCATAGAAAACATCCCCTTCCAACAACATAAGAGATGACTCTACATGTAGACATCACCAGATGGTCAACACTGAAATCAGATGGGTTATATTCCTTGCAGCTGAAGATGGAGAAGCTCTATATAGTCAGCAAAAACAAGACCAGGAGCTGATTGTGGCTCAGATCATCAACTTCTTATTGCAAAATTCAGGTTTAAATTGAAAAAAGTAGGGAAAACCACTAGGCCATTCAGGTATGATATAAATTAAATCCCTTATGATTAAACAGTAGAGATGATGAACAGATTCAAAGGATTAGGTCTGGTAGGCAGAGTGCCTGAAGAACTATGGATGGAAGTTCATAGCATTGTACAGGAGGCAGTGTTCAAGACCATCTCAAAGAAAAGGAAATGCAAGAAGGCAAAGTGGCTGTCTGAGGAGGCTTTACAAATCCCTAAGTAAAGAAGAGAAGCAAAAGGCAAAGGAGAAAAAGAAAAATATGCCCAGCTGAATGCAGAGTTCCAGAGAATAGCAAGGAGAGATAAGAAAGTTTTTCTTTAAGTGAACAATGCAAGGAAACAAAAGAATGGGAAAGACTTCAAGAATGTTGGAGCTATCAAGGGAACATAGTCTTATGACCCAGATGACCACGATGTTGTGATCACTTACCTAAAGCCGGAATGTGAAATCAAGTGGGCAAGCATTGCTACAAACAAAACTAGTAGGGGTAATGGAATTCCAGCTGAGCTATTTAAAATCCTAAAAGATGATGCTGTTAAAGTGCTGCACTCATTATGTCAGCAAATTTGGAAAACTCAGCAGTGGCCACATGATTGGAAAAGGTCAGTTGTCATTATCCCAAAGAAGGGCAGTGCCAAAGAATGTTCAAACTACTGTACAACTGTGCTCATTTCACATGCTAGCAAGGTAATGCTCAAAATCCTTCAGGGTAGGCTTCAGCAATATGTGACCTAAGAACTTGCAGATGTACAAGCTGGGTTTAGAAGAGGCAGAGGGACCAGAGATAAAATTACCCATGTTTGATAGATTGTAGAGAAACAAGGGAATTCCAAGAAAACATCTTCTGCTTGATTAACCGTGCCAAAGCCTTTGTGTGGCTCACAACAAATTATGGAAAATTCTTAGAGACGGGCATACCAGATCATCTTATCTGTCTCCTGAGAAATCTGTGTGCAGGTCAAAAGCAACAGTTAGAACTGGACATGGAACAATGGACTGGTTCAAAATTGGGAAAGTGCAACAGGCTTATGTTGTCACACTGCTTATTTAATTTCTATGCAGAGTACATCATGTGAAATGCCAGGTTGGATGAATCACAGGCTGGAATCAAGAGTGCTGGGAGAAATATCAACAACCTCAGATATCCAGATGATACACTTGAATGGCAGAAAGTGAAGAGGAACTAAAAAGCCTCTTGATGAGAGTTAAAGAGAAAACTAAAAAAGCTGGCTTAAAACTCAACATTCAAAAAACTAAGATCATGGCATCTGATCCCATCACTTCAAGGCAAATAGATGGGGAAAAAAGTGGAAACAGTGATAGATTTTATTTCTTGGGCTCCAACATCACTGCAGATGGTGACTGCAGCCATGAAATTAGAAGAAACATCCTTCTTTGAAGGAAAGCTATGACAAACCAAGACAGCATATTAAAAAATAGAGACATTGCTTTGCCAACAAAGGTCCATATAGTCAAAGCTATGGTTTCTCCAGTAGTCATGTATAAATGTGAGAGTTGGACCATTAAGAAGGCTGTGTCGATGAATCGATGCTTTTGAATTGTGTTGCTGGAGAAGGCTCTGCAGAGTCTCTTGGATTGCAAGGAGATCAAACCATTTAATCCTAATGGAAACCAGCCCTGAATATTCACTGGATGGACTGATGCTGGAGCTGAATACTTAGGCACCTGATGGGAAGAGCTGGCTCATTGGAAAAGACAATGCTGGGAAGATTGAAGGCAAAAGGAGAAGAAGGCAGCAGAGGATGAAATGGTTAGATAGCATCACCAACTCAATGGACATGAATCTGAGCAAACTCTGGGAGGTCATGAAGGAGGGGAGGGCCTGGCATGTTGCAGTTCATTGGGTCACAGAGAGTCAGACACAACTCAGCGACTACACAAAAACAACAAGTGAAAATGAGGAGATTGAAAGTGATGGGGCCAAAGTGGGGGGAAAGGCACAAACAAAACTGCATTTTTTGACATGCTTGAACAAGTAATTTTAAAGATGCTTGTTTTCTTAAGAGAACTTATCACAATCTGAGATTACTTCCTTCTTTACAAGTTTGTCATCTGTTTCACTTACTGGAATATAAGGCCCATAAGGACAAATATTTTGTTTGTCCTTTTTATTGCTATATTCCTCTGCCAAGATCAGTTCACAACATCTGTAGATACTCAAAGAATATTTGTTGAATGAAAAAGTAAATAAATGAATAACTGAGCGGGTCAGGATACAAGCATATTCCTCTGGAAAATGGGAACTCAGAATTCTATCCTGAAATTTCAAATTTGCAAATAGTCATGAATACCAATCAACGTTTGCTGAATATTTCCAGGAAAGAGTTGTCAACTGCATAGGCATCTATTCCCCTATTTAAATGCATTGATAATTATAGTCAAACCTTTACTGAAGGCAATTCCATTCTGTTTTATCCCCAATTTTAACATCTATAATGGCAAAGGTAATATCTTGACCACAGCAACTTTTAAAGTACTTATTAAAAAACATTATTTAACCATTTTTTTTTCTCTTGTGTAAGATAAAGCCACTGGTTCCTTCAGCTTTTCTTCGTGTAATGTAAGCTAGTTTCTAGCTATGTTACCCTTCTGTGTGCCGTCTCCTGTGCACCGTCCAATCTTTCAACAGTGTTTTCTTTTTTTTTTTAATGTTAAAACTTGATAATGATCACACGAACTTAATACAATATCCCATATGTTGACTGGCTTATTAACAGCAAAACTGCCTCCCTTGTTTTCAGAAATGCATCTCTACTAATTAACATATGAGTAAAAACTATTTTCTTTGCAGTCTCATCATGTTGTTGATGCAAACTGAATAACCAAGGAACTAAAACCACAGAACTAAAATCATAAAGTCAGCGGGATTTTATCATTGCCAGTTTTGCTTACACATTTAAAATTATAGATTTAGGATGATGATGATCCATTTAATTGTGCTATTCTCTAAGACTCACTGGATGCTGATTTCAGATTCCAGTCTATTCAGTCTAAATAGGCTCACCATAGGTATCCCCAGAGATCATTTGTCCTATGTACCTAGCACCCATATTTTCTTATATATTTTTCCTTTTATTAAAAAACTGTCTTTTTGACAATTTGTCTAATTCTATGCTTTACCTAAAACCCAGTGAGGTAAATGGAATAAAACAAAGTCATTGCAATATTCAAGGATGTACTCAGACTTGAGAAGGATAATTATATTTGAGTGAATGTGAGAGAATAACAAATGTTTGTATAAATGTTTGTCCATCTGTGTGAATTGGCTGGGAAATCCTATGTTTAGTCTATAAATGGTATTATAACATGGGGATGATAAAAATGTATGTATTTTTCTTAAATAAAATGTCAGTTTTTTAAAAAATGGTACCCTTGGTAATATATAACGCCAACGACAAGTTATACCCGGCTAATGTACAGCCTGAGGTGGAGTCAAGAAGCAATGGGACAGGGACTTCCCTGGTGGTCCAGTGGTTGGGAATCTAATCTGTCTGCTGATGCAAGGGACATGAGTTCGATCCCTGGTCCGGGAAGATCCCACATGCCTGGGAGTAACCAAGCTAGTGTTCCACAACTCCTGAGCCCAGCACTCTGGAGCCCGGGCACCACAACTACCAAGCCCATGTACCCGAGTCCACGCCCCACAGCAGCAGAAGCCACGGCAATGAGAGGTCAGCATACAGCAGCTAGAGAGTGGCCCCTGCTTGCTGCAACTAGAGAAAAGTCCATGTGCAGGAACGAAGACCCCCCAAAATAAAAATAAAAATTTTAAAAAAGAAGAAACAGTGCGACATTTCACCCAATCATATCCCTTCCCATGGGTCACTATGGTAGTGAAAGTTCGCTCAGTTGTGCTCGACTCTTTGCAATCCACAAGGCTCTTCTATCCATGGGATTCTCCAGGTAAGAACACTGGAGTGGGTAGCCGTTCCCTTCTCTAGGGATTCTTCCCAACCCAAAGATCAAACCTGGGTCTTCCACATTGCAGGTGGATTCTTTACCATCTGAGACACCAGGAAAGCCCTTTACCTCTACTCTATGGAAGAGTTGATGATTTTTCTCAACTCCCCCTCCTGCCATATGTCTGGAGGTGCACAATCAGGGGTGGAGGATATTTTCCAACTTCCTTGATGTTAAGGTTGACCATGTGAAGTTTTTGCCAACAGATTTGGAATTCTGAGCTGAAGTCTTCAGAAGAGACATCACATATTTCTTCCTGCCTTCTTGGCCTCCTGGGAGTCCCTGTGAGGAGACTGGCTTGGGTAGCTCCTGGTCCTATTAGTATACAAACATGCTCATAGCTACCTGTAGCTAACCTGAAACTTGGGACCGACCCAACCAATCTAAACTCTGTAGCAGAGCCACCCCAGAAAAGCCATAGACCTGAAGAAGAAAAATAAGCAGTGGTGACTCAAGGCACTTAACTTTTTTGAGTGGTTTGTTAATGCAACATTATAGTAATTATAGCTGATTTACATGGCTACATTAAATTTGGGGGAAAATAAGTATCAAAAGAAGATAAAAGAAAAAAAACAAAGTTAAGTGTAAGGTCAGGAAAGGAGCACAACATTTTTCAACACTGAGAAAGAAACGGAAGTCTTATTTAAAAGACCCATAATTCCCTTTGCCTTCAATTCCTGGCTTCCTCTCAGATAATGGGTTAAATGAATTATCTTGCCATATTAAAATTTTAGTTTTTAGGGATTTACTAATATGAGTAGTGAATAAAAGATATCTAGAAGCAAAGGAACAGTTTACTTTTCTTTTTTTTTAAAAAAGGATGAATAAACTGGAGGGTGGAAGGTAGGAACAGATGGTCTGTGGTTCAGTTTACATGAATCACCCTTCCAATGAAATCCTGTGTGCATCTCAATTAGGTTTAAATGTTAGCGATGCATTTATAGAGTACAATATGTCTGTTTTTGATATCCTAATCACGTGCCATGGAAAAGATAATATGGACCTGGAAAAAGCTAACAGGAAAAGACAATTTTCTTCTCTTTGGGTAGGGGGAGGAGGGGACAAGGTTTCTACATGTTGCAAGTGAGTTGAAACTTTGTTTTAGGTGTCTTTTTCTCCTTTCCTGCTATGAGAAGCTGAATGGAAAATCTGATCCACTATTTTTAAAACTGGAGAAATTAGAAAGTTACTCTTCAATGCTTTTATGGATATATAACTAATGAGAAATAGACCTAGCTACATTCTTTAACTTCTGCCACCTCCCAAGAGTGGTGCTTCTAATTTAGCATGACCTGCTGTCAGTTCAGGAAATTTCCACCCTGAGATTTTCCTAGCGGAGTCAGAATCAGTCACAGTCAGAAACAGATAAAGATTGTTTTTATGAGAGTGCCTGAAAGTGCACTTAAATTCTATCTTTAAAAGTTGCAAAGGTCTTGGCTAATAATTTTCCATCGTGTCATTTAAAAACTATTTTGGCATGTTCTGTGAACAGTACATACATTTACCATTCAAAAATTAATAAAAAAGGAATTATATTTCTTGGAACAGGATATCTTTGAGAAAGCAAAAACCCACCCCAGTACACTGCTGTTATCCAGCTGGTTAGGGGTGACAGACATAGGCCTGAGTAGACCTTGGTCTGGCAGTAGATTAAGAGTGAGAGGAATTTGGAAGAGGCTGAGTCTCAGGCAAAATGATTCTGTGATGTGGGTTCCAGGTGGAAGTAACTTAAGGTGGATTTTGGAAATGTCTCCACTCCTTTTCCGCAGCTGAGTTAACTGTAGAGTTTCCAAAGGCATTCTTTTTGGGCAGCCTTACTATAAGGAAATTTCCAATATCCACGCATCCTCTTTTCTTTTTTTCCCTTGAATTCTGTAAGGCTCTTCTTGTTCAGTAAAGAGGCAGAGGGAAGAGATTTTGGAGTCCAATTCAGTTCAGTCATTCAATTGTGTTCAACTCTTTGCGATCCCATGGACTACAGAACGCCAGGCTTCTCTGTCCATCACCAACACCCAGAACTTACTAAAACTTGTGTCAACCGAGTCAGTGATGCCATCCAACCATCTCATCCTCTGTAGTCCCCTTCTCTTCCTTCCTTCAATCTTTCCAAGCATCAGGGTCTTTTCCAATGAGTCAGTTTTTTGCATCAGGTGGACAAAGTATTGAAGTTTCAGCTTCAGCATCAGTCCTTCCAATGAACAGNCCATCCAACCATCTCATCCTCTGTAGTCCCCTTCTCTTCCTTCCTTCAATCTTTCCAAGCATCAGGGTCTTTTCCAATGAGTCAGTTTTTTGCATCAGGTGGACAAAGTATTGAAGTTTCAGCTTCAGCATCAGTCCTTCCAATGAACAGTCAGGACTGATCTCTTTTAGGATGGACTGGTTGGATCTCCTTGCAGTCCAAGGGAATCTCAAGAGTCTTCTCCAACACTACAGTTCAAAAGCATCAATTCTTCAGTGCTCAGCTTTCTTTATAGTCTAACTCTCACATCCATACATGACTATTGGAAAAATCAAAGCTTTGACTAGACGGACCTTTGTTGTCAAAGTAATGTCTCTGCTTTTTAACCTGCTTTCAATGTTGGTCATAACTTTTCTTCCAAGGAGCAAGCATCTTTGAATTTCATGGCTGCAATCAACCATCTGTAGTGATTTTGGAGCCCCCAAAATTAAAGTCTTTCACTATTTCCATTGTTTCCCCATTTATTTGCCATGAAGTGATTGGACCAGATGCCATGATCTTAGTGAACGAAAACTAAGTTTGAGTTTTAAGCCAACTTTTTCACTCTCCTCTTTCACTTTCATCAAGAGGCTGTTTAGTTCTTCTTCACTTTCTGCGATAAGGGTGGTGTCATCTGCATCTCTGAGGTTATTGATATTTCTCCCAGCAGTCTTGATTCTAGCTTGTGCTTCATCTAGCCTGGCATTTAGCATGATGTATTCTGCATGTAAGTTAAATAAGCAGAGTGACAATATACAGCCTTGACGCACTCTTTTCCCAATTTGGAACCAGTCTCTTGTTTCATGTCCAGTTCTAACTATTGCTTCTTGACCTGCATACAGATTTCTCAGGAGGCAGGTCAGGT